>APFE031616886.1:80127-109394 GCA_000404065.3 Pinus taeda
GATGAAAGAGAGAAAATTGACTAATTATAATAGACTAAATATAGTGCATGATTTTTTTAAAGTTTTAAATTATTTTATCTTCTTTGAAATGATTGATGCAAAATATAGTTTTAATATTTTACAACCAATTAACTTCTTTTAATTTCTTAAACACAATACAATGTGATCAAATTTAAGAAACAGTTGGGAAGAGGGTGGAGAGATACAGGGAGATAGTGAAAACTTTGGATGAAAGAGAGAGAGAGAAAGAGAAAGTGATGGGGGCGAGTGAGTGAGTTGAGAGAGAGGGTGTTTGTGTGTGTGTGTGTGTGAGAGAGAGAGAGAGAGAGAGAAAGAGATGGAGTGGGTATAGGGGAGAGAGGGAGGAATGAACAAATACATAGAGAGAAAGAGGAGGAGAGAGATGGGAGTGAGAAGGGATAGATGGAGAGAGAGTGAGGGAGAGAGGAGAGGATAGAGGTAGGGAGAGAAGGGGAAGGGAGAGAGATGAAGACATAGTGGTGGAGAAGGACGGGGGGGGTAGGAGATAGTGATAGAGTTGGATGGAAGAGAGAGAGAGAGAGTGATTTGGGAGAGAGAGATAGAGATAGGTCGGAAATAATAGATAGAGAGGAAGGGATATAGAGATGAGGAGAGAGAGATGGAATTGGAGGGGGCAGGAGAGGGAGGGAACAAGAAATACAAAGGGTGAAAGGTGGAGAGAGAGGTGGGGACAAGTGGGCCATGGAGAGAGAGTGAGGGAGAGAGGAGAGTGGGAAGGAATAGAGAGAAGGATATAGATAGAGAGAGAGAGAAGGGGAAGAGAGAGATACACAGAGAAGGGGAAGATAGGGAGAGAGAGTGCATATATGTTTGGGTGGTGAGATAGAGAGAGGGAATAACAAAGAGTGACAAATACAAATATAGATATTATATAGTATTATACAACCAACCTAGAACCATATTAACCCTATAACTATCAAGTATCGAGAGGGATCCAATCTCTGGAGTGTAGACATTTCATCAAGTTTTGTACAAGAAAAAAAAAGTTTTGACCTCGAGAGATTGGATCCCTCTCGGTACTTGATAGTTATATGGTTAATATAGATCCAGGGTTTTTATGGGTTCAAGTCAGTTAGTATGAAATTAAAGCAGTTTATTTCATATGATAATCTTAAAAATTAAAATTTCTCTTCAAATTAATTTCAAATTGGAACTAGATCTAACTAGATTCAATGAATATATTTTTAAAAAATACATAAAATATTTTTTAATTAAAAATATATTTTTAAAATTGCAAATTATTAGAGATAAATAATCAAATTTTGGCTCACCTATACACCATGTGAGGATGAGAAAGTGTTTAAGAAAGGATAACCTTTTAACCAATATTTAATAACCTTTCAATCCCCTATCACTTTAAAGTTTAGATTGTTTGACACAATTAAGATGACTAACATAAAAAACTAATTCAAATTATTGTACTACTTTCTAGGTAGTTTTGTTTTTGTTCTTAGTCTAAATTAGTCAATCATGTTAGTGATTTTTAGTTGTATTACATATTAGCTAGTCACATATTTTAACCCATGACTAAATTCCTCATTTATGTTAGTTCTTTTTGTTCGCTCACTTAAGATTGCTCATTTTTTGTAGTATTTCACTTGGAAAATCTATGGTGACTAACATTATTAGTAACCTAGTTACTAATTTCTGATTTTCTGCTAGTGCTTTCTGCCATTTCTATAACATCTTTTATGCCTTGGAAAAAATGTCGAAAGAGATTAGAGACCTCCTAGAAAGGCTCTTTTCAAATGCCTTATTTCCTTTTGTTGCCTTAATATCCTCTTTCATGGCCTAGATGATTGCCTAATGGCCTTGGAGTTCTATGTTTTGATTATGTCTATCTTAGGCACTCCCATTTTGGGTTTTAGCACAATTTGTTCCTTTCTTACTTCTTGTAGCAACATTATATCTTCCTGTAGCAGTCATTCCTTATTCCTTCAGGGTCTTCTATCTCTATGGGAGTGATGATAAATGATGTAGAGGGGTTGGAGGATGATGTTAGGGATTAGAGGGAGTAGTGTAAGTTTTTGAAATGAAGAGGATGCTTGGTTTGTTTTTTCGAGAAATTATCAAGGTGAGACAGAGTGTAGGGTTTGTTCTTGAAAAATATTATTATTTTCTAATGAAATGAGATGGATAAATGATGCGTAGATAGTGGATATGAAGTAGATGGAGGGCTTGGAGTGCTTTTGTGTTTTGTTCTTTGGACACATTTCCTCTTTTAACTATTATCCCTATTCCTTGAAATCACCACCCTTCATAAGTTGGCTTTTCCACATTGCATGAAAGATGGAGTGAGTTGCAATTAACTATTTGAAGGTGGATGAGACTACTAACCCATCGTTATCTTATAAAATATCATCTCTCATCCATTGACAACAAGTTTGTAATTATAATACGCTCTGGAGAAGAGGTTAAGAATATTTCATACCTGTACCTACCTAATGGTTGTTGGAGAGAAATGGATGATGTTGCTAAGTTGATGATTAATCCATGGTCCTATGGAGGTGATAATCTCATTTGTTTTCTTTTGCATATGTCTTCATAGATTGGTTATTCTAAACCCCTATATTTTGGTTACCATGAGCAAGCTATCCTATTCAAATCTGACCTTCTTAGAGTGATGAGATTTTCCATGGTTGATGTTCACATTCCTTATACCTTATTCCACCATTAGACACCTTTCCCACACTTCACTCTATCGTTCCTACGATCTCATAAGATTTCCGCCTGTTTCATATAGTAAAATAGGGAATCGTGGAGTAGAACTCGTACATCGTGTAGTAGTAATACATGAAACCCTGTAGTAGCCTTCAAACATGCTTATACTTTCCTAGATTCATTCAAGAAGATTGTTTATTATCCCTTAGGGTTCAATAAAGACACCTAGGCTCTAAATAAATTATTATTGAAGACTAAAGACCACTTAGTAGTTTCCTCTTTACCCATACAAAACATTTCAATGATTTAGGTTAATCGACAAATTTATGAATTGGATAATACAATGATGATTTTCTTGATGGCCACATCCAACGAAATCTTTTAATGGATCTAAATTCTTTGAAATGTAATGGTTGACATTTAGTTCATGATATTTACTTTATGCAATTAGAATAGGTTTCTTTCCTTGTAATTTCTTTCTCGAAATAGGTTAAGATTTCCATTTTTGAACATTTCATTTTCTGAAATTAGTCTAGGATTTGATCTCATTACATGTAATCCCTTACATCATGACAAAAAAGGAAAGACACATTGTATGTTGCACATATATTGTTGATATGTCTCAAGTTTGTATGAACCTCGGTTTGATAATTAATGTTGGTAGTGTTTGGGTTACAACATTCTTGTTGCTATACAGAGGTTCATCACTTTTGGCACTGTTGTCGGGGATGTGTAAATGTATGCATTGTTTTCTTCCCTAGATGATTCATTTATATTTACTTAAAAAATCAAATGTTTGCATTAGGCATATTTCATTTCTAAAAATTAAAAGTGCATTGCATTATTGTTTTCATTCAATCATAAAATAAAAAAATTCTCAAACACAAATCCACACCCCCATTTGGTCACGTGGTATAGTAAAAGCCACATCACCATCCACTTTTATAGGTAAAAGAGGAAGAGATGGCACATTATGTAGAAGAAATGGATGGAGATGATGACTATGATGAAGATCTTGGATTTCCCATTCAAGATATTGATGGTAGTCTGCACATGAAGAGCATCCTTCGACCTTGTCTTCCAAAATTTCATGGTATAAGGTCAGAGTGACACAGGTTAAACCTGCATAACCAAGAATCTTTCCCATTCGCATGCATGTAAAAATGCACCTTCAATAACTGCCCAAGTAAGACTCCCAGTCCGAGCTTGCAGATTCTACACCATTCATTTGCGGAAGCTTCTCAAGCATCTATTCACAAATTTTATGGTTGACTTAAAACCATACTTCCAACAATCACTTCCTCATGTGATTAAACCCAACTCACATCTTTCGACTTTAAATGGGATCACCCTTCCCGAATAAACTCTCACCATCTACATGTTAACCACAAACATCTCTTCTCTATTGCTATGTATCCTACACATCAAAATATATGTGGCAGTTTATTAACCAACAACTTTAGCTCTTGTGGCTATTCAACACATCTTACCCATTCACCGACTGGTGCCTTAAGCCATAGCATCAACTTCACCAATTTCAACACTGCATTTCCCAATGCATATCCAAACTTCACCTTCATATAACTATTACAACATCCTACATTCAACTCTTGGTTCGTCGAATCCTGAAATGGCTCGACAACTTCCTCTTCAGCGTTCGGTGCTTTGACGCTCAGCAACGGCTTCGACTCTTCTTTCTCCACAACCTCTGACTCTGTCTTCCATGGGCTTAAACTTATGGACTCGGCTGGGGTTTCGTTTTCAGATTTCTAAGAGCTTCCAAATAGGGGTCAGTTACCAGGAAAGGGATAATTTGAAATAACTACCAGTCCAAGCCACAACATGGAGCGAGGGAACCACCATATTTAACATTACCCAATGAAATGGAACTAATGTGCAATGACATCGAAACAACCATAAATACCAGAGAGAACAAATGGACAGAACACCCATAAACTGATTTAACATTACCTCCGTCACCACTAAACTTGAATGGAATTTGGAATTCACCGTGAGACAGAGAGTTTAACACCCCAGTCAAACCTTTGTATACAAACACATATATGAAGGTTTTTTTTTTCTCCATTCTTACTCCCGATTTACTCTAAATAATGGCCTCCTCTTTTCGCTGCTCATAGGCTTACAAGTGCCTCAGGGTCGCTTTTTTTTTTTTTCATCGGCTGCCTCCCTTCTTTTTCAATCCCACCAAAGAAGTTATACATATTTCGTATCTAACTACTACTTTCCACACATGAAGTAATTAGTTATACAATTACAATTCAATCTTGATCTCCACCTAAACAAACTAGACCACTTGGCTTGATCTCCATGCAAGGATGATCACTTGCCATTTATTCCTAATTAGACCACTCTTAACTACTTTCCCTTATTGAAATTAAGACAAATTTAACAACTAGTCTATCTGGCATTCGCCACAACATGTGACCACCCCGTCACATTGCTGGCCAAGTGTAGATGCTCCTGCATCAGACTCTCTCCTGATCGTGTTCTTTCAAAAAGGAATCAAGAAAAATAAAAATTCCTCCTGGATCCCAGACTTTGTTTTGGAGTTATCCATATGCTCTGCTCCTCCATTTAGGTTGCATGTCAGCTGCTTCCTGCTTCATCTTCCTTCTCTGGTCACAATAGTTTGGATCTGAAAACATGGTAATAATTTTGATGTTGTGTTCAATTCCATAATCTTCCTCTTTCACTTCATGAGACCTGACCACCTGCGCAAGATTGTTTTCTTGGAAAAACCTTTTGGTCACATATTCTCCAAAAGAAAAACTAACATCTCGATTACTGGGTCCATGCCCTTTATGGAGCTGTGGATCACTCCACAGTATTTCACACATCAAACCCTCTTGAGGTGGCTCTTGTAACCGAACAATGTCTTTGATATCATCCAGTTTTATACCATAAACACTAAAAAGACTACCCTGGATAGCAAAAATCTTGTCATTGAGAACATGAGCCAAAGGAAAATAGTAAAACACTTTAGTGAAAAGCTCAACCATGTTTTCACAGTACTTGGACTTGACTTTGCCCTCAAAATTATAAATCTAGTTCATACTCCCGCTTTTACGATTTCCTCTTGCAAGATAGAGTTCAGTTGGACACATACACTTGAATATGAATAGCACAAGTATAACTTCAACTGAAAATAATCCTCGGTCAACAAAATCATCATTAAAAAGATAAGGATTATCCTCCGAAGGAAGCCTACTAACCTCAAAGATGTTAAAAAGGTCATAATACTCACCATGGATGTCATCACAAACAGTGAATTGCTTTCCAATCGACATATCGATGTCAACCAGTGATGGAATCGCCTCCAGCAAATCCTTTACTTGCGATAATATTTGAAATGCACACCTTATATGTATACTTTCCTTATTCTTGAAGTATTCCATCACATTCTTTATAAATTCCATTGTTACATTTTCTCCTTCTATTCCATGTTGTTTCTCTACCTTTATTGAATGAAAATCAACGAAATCAACAACAAGATGATTCACAAGGTCATTCACTGAGATGGCCTCAACAAATCTAATTTTTTTGATTGTTGTTTTGGTCTCTTCAAGCTTTTTGGTGGCATCAAGATCATTTGGACAAATACTCTTACCCTACTGAATTTTTTTTTGTACTTCGCTGATCACTTTTTCTGATGCTGCCATCCTTTGCCTTCTAGTTTGCTTCAACATTAGTTGCTTTATGTTCTCAATATCTGTCGATCTTCTTGCTGCTCTTCTTCATTAATTCTCCCTTCCTGCTTTAGCTGGTTGCTGTTGTCCAGTTGCATCTTCCTCTGTTTCACAAATTTAGACTGTATGTCTCCTTTCAACAATATTCCAATTTGTTGTTTTGGACTTTCTTATTTCACCAATACTTCAATGTGTTGATTTAACTCCAAAGAGTTTTCAAGTTTATCCTCTGCATAATCTATTCTAATAAGGCTTCCTTGCCCAACTTCACAGTTGTGAACTTCCTCCCCTGCTTTTCCCTTTTTTAGTGCCAACCTCTTGCAGTCTTCAGCAGGTACTAGTGCTTTTAGTCATTTCTCCAGTAACTCTAGCTCCTTCTCCCATATATTAGCTCCTTGATGAGCATTGTTTTCTTTTCTTCCTTGATCCTGTTGCTGACTTCTTGTCATTGTCAGCTCTTCTTCCTTTTCTTCACCTTTTTCTAGGTGAATTCCTGCTTCAGGTCGTCTTCCTTGAGGTACGTTTTCCAGGTTGATCAACTCAACATCTCCCATGGTTGACTCAATCGTGCCTATCATCATGACAGCATGATGATCTTCTACTAAGTTTTCAGAAATCATGGTCCCTGCCAAGAAATGTCGCTACCAACTATAGGCAACCCTCGATCGCCGTGAAGACAAAATGTCGGCAACTTAACCCTTCCTTCAATTGATTTCATATCCTCGCCTGCCAACCTTTCAAGGGAACCGGCCTGATACACATCCCAAACCACGGGAACAGAACAAGGTTGATCACTACATTTTATGGCTTTTCCGCCAGGTTTCCATTGGCCAATAAATAGAAAATTAAACGATGATTTTTCTTCACCTGCCTATGAAACTGATACTTCCACGCCAATTATACCCTCTTGGACTTCTTTTCTCTCTCTCAGGCTACTCCTAGGAAGTTGCACATCCTCTACGGAATATTTTTTAGATGTTACATCTGGAATTGACAAATTCTTTTCTTCTGATAAAACACTCTTCCTGATGCTTATTTAGCCTTCTTGCTACCTAAGCTTCCTTTGAGTGGCAACATCGTAGCCAAGATTGCTGACAAGGGCATATGCAACAAATAGTCATCAAGCTGTTGTGGAACATCAATTATTTTATTTGCGTCTTTCCCATCAGTTTTACCTTCTGTTACTAATTCAACCTGTTTCTCTGAATTTCTTTCTAGTCTTCCTGTCAACATTTTAGTATGTTGATGCAAGTTCTCTTCTGAACTTTTGAGGTCCTCATACGATCTCCCCTCTTCCTCATCATCATCTAGAGATATTCCTTCCTCTGGCTTGCAGATAACTTCATCTGTTTCATCTGCTTCCCCTACTTCTTCAAGTATTTTCGTCTGAACAAATTTTCCTGCAACATCTTCCATTCTTATCCTTGACTCAAAGAATTTGAGTTTCTTTTTCCATAAGGAAATCTCCTATTTCTTCCACCTCATCTGTAATGAGTGCCAAATCACCTTCTTTCCTTTTAATGGAAAGGTCCATCCTCTTTTCTGGTCTTCTAGTTCTTGTAGCAACTCTGTCAACATCTCCAATCTTTCTTTCATATCAGCAAGTTGCTTGTCAAGCTCCTCTTGACTCATCCTCTTCATGCCTTTGTCTTGGCATCCTTTCCTCCATAGTGGCTTTCTTTAGAAACCTCTGCAATGATCTTCCATCATCTTTGTCTTCATCCTCTCTTTTTGAGCTCCTCTCACTACTCCAGCAGCTTCAAGTACAAACGCATCGCTTTCTTCTTCTGAGTATTTATCTCCTAAAACATTATTTTCCATACTTGTGACAACTTCACAAGATTGTGTATCCTCCTCAGTAAAACATGTAATCACATCACAATTGTCAGCTATAAAAACACAAGATTTTACATCAGCCAGTTGATCTGGATCTGCCAAATAACCCAAGAAATCATCAATGATCTCCTCCTCTGTTTCACGAACAAAAACCTCCACTTTTAACTCAGCAACTCTGAGTTCTTCACCACTCAATTGTATACTCATCATCTGCTCGATCTTCCTCAGCTCTTCTATTAACTGCATGTTTATCTGTTGATCTCTTTTCTGTTGTAGCCTCTGCCACTTCACTCTCTTCCTCATATTCCAACCATGTCTCTGGTCTCTCATATTTTCCGATAACAATTCCATCAATAACTCAAGATGAACTGTGATCTCAGCTTCTCTTTCTCATACTCTTCATCAGTCAACTGCTGTCTTATGCCATTTGCCTTGGTATCTTCTTTCTCCCTCTTTCTATTGTGGCCTCTTTCTAAACCTCTACTCTCTCCTTTATTAATTTCAATAGTCATCTCCTTCACCATGAGTTTCTCACCCATGAGTTGCACCAAGGCTCTGCAACAACAAACTATGCAACAACAAACTCTTATGTTGCCACTTACCTCACCAATCCCTTCCTTCGGATCTGGTCTTTTGGTAACTCACCCAGTCCTCTACTGGAACCTTTCGAGCATTTCTCCACTACTCCTTCAAGCTTCACTCATTTTCATCTTTATTCAACCTCTGTTGAATCTTCAGTTTCTGCCACATTCACTTAGAATCCTTTGTTGGACTCCTCTATCACTGCTCTACAAATATGATCTGCTTCTTCCCTCCGAGACTTTCTTCACTATGCCTGTAAACCAAATTATTCAAGCATAACCTTCAAAATAGAGTTAAATAATACTTTGTGAGCTCATCTTCAAGATCCTATTAATCTTGCTTCCTTCCTCAACTGCACTGCATCCCTGTGCTGCAATCTTCATTAGTTTCAAAATCTGACACTCATTCATCACATGTAATTAACTCAATTAAAAAAAAAAAATTGATTCTTCACACAGAGCTATTCCAGCTCTGATACCAAAATTGATGTAGGTTAAACCTCCATAACGTAGAATCTTTCCCATTCGCATGCATGTAAAAAGGCACCTTCAATAACTGCCCAAGTAAGACTCCGAGTCTGGGCTTTCAGATTCTACACCATTCATTTGCGGAAGCTTCTCAGGAATTTGTTCACAAATTTTATGGTTGACTGAAAACCATACTTCCAACAATCACTTCTTCATGTGATTAAGCCCAACTCACATCTTTCGACTTTAAATGGGCTCACCCTTCCCAAATAAAATCTCACCATATAAATGTTAACCACAAACATCTCTTCTCTATCAATATGCATCCTACACATCAAAATATATGTGGCACTTTATTAACCAACAACTTTAGCTCTTGTGGCTATTCAACGCATCTTACCCATTCACCGGCTAGCGCCTTAAGCCATATCATCAACTTCAACAATATCAACACAGCATTGCCAACTCATATCCAAACTTCACTTTCATATAACTATTACAGCATCCTACATTTGACTCTTGGTTCGTTGAATCCTGAAACAACGCGGCATCTTCCTCTTCAGCGTTCGGTGCTGTGACACTCAACAATGGCTTCGACTCTTCTTTCTCCACAACCTCTGACTCTCCCTTCCGTGAGCTGAAACTTATGGACTTGGCCGGGGTTTCTTTTTCGGATTTCTAAGAGCTTCTAAACAGGGTTTAGTTACCAGGAAAGGGATAATTTAAAATAATTACAAGTCCAAGCCACAACACAGAGTGAGGGAACTGTCGTATTTAACATTACCTAATGAAATCGAACTAATGTGAAATGACATCGGAACAACCACAAATACCACAGAGAACAAATGGACAAAACAACCATAAACTGATTTAACATTACCTCCATCACCACTAAACTCGAATGGAATTTGGAATTCACTGTGAGACAGAGAGTTTAACACCCGAGTCAAACCTCTGTATACAAACACATATCTGAAGGTTTTTCTTTTTCCTCCCTTCTCAGGCCTGATTTACTCTAACTAATGGCCTCCTCTTTTTGCTGCCCATAGGCTTACAAGTGCCTTTGGGTCCCTTCTTTTTTTTTTTCACCGGCTACCTCCCTTCTTTTTCAATCCCACCAAAGAAGTTATACATATGTCGTATCTAACTACTACTTTACACACATGAAGGAATTAGTTATATAGTTACAGTTCAATCTTGATCTCCACCTAAACAAACTAGACCACTTGGCTTGATCTCTACACAGGGATGATCACTTGCCATTTATTCCTAATTTGACCACTCTTAACTACTTGCCCTTATTGAAATTAAGACACATCTAACAACTAATCTATTTGGCGCTCGCTACGACATGTGACCACCCCGTCACATTGCTGGCCGGGTCTAGGTGCTCCTACATCACAGAGGATCTGGAAACTTTTCTCTTTGAATTTGAAATCCCTTGTACATCTTATGGTTACTTACTAAACACTCAAAAATTGATATTGTTTCTGGCAACATTGAAGGATAGAGCTCTTAAATGGTTCATGAGTTTAGGGATTAATACAATAAGATCATGGAATGGTATGAAAAATATATTTCAGAAAAAATATAAAGATCATGGTCTTAAGGAAGAAGTCTTTAGAAAAATTGAGAATCTGATAGAGGGTCATGTGCAGGGAAAATTTGAAGGATGAAAATCTATCTTAAAGTTTAGAAACCTTGGTAAATACCACAAGTCCATAATATGAAATCTATAAAATGTTTGGAGATATTTTTGTAAAAATATTCAAATTTATAATATTATTATATAGTCCTATATATAATTTTTTTGTGATTTTTAGGGTAAAATAATTTCATTCAATAAAATTTAGGCGAATCATTTTTACAAAAAAATGGAAAATTAGCAAAATATTTTTTTTCGAAAAATTATAGAAAATTAGCCCATGGGCGAATATTAGCCCCTAAAATTTTCCCTGATCATGTCTAATGTTAAGAGGGAAAAATTGCATAATTTAGGATCAGACACACTAAAAGACCTCTTACTTAGACCAATTAGGGATGAGTGGATTGATCTCCTTGATATCATGAGTGGAGGTGATGTATACAAATTATTATTTGAAGAAACTTGTGAAACATGCAAGCACATATCAAGTAGAAGGACAAGAGTAAGTCAATTAGCATGAAGATCAGTAAGTCAAGCTAATCTTGGAAATTTTCTTGATAACTTTAAAATAGAAATTCTTATAAATCTAAGTGAACACGTAGAAATGTTAAGAATGCAAGATGAAGAAAAAGAAGATGTTGATATTTGTGTTGTCCATGCAGAATCAGATAATGTTAAATATTGTCCATGATTACCAAGGTTGAAGGAATTTTACCAATAGGAAAATGGAGCAAATTGATCACCAAAGAAGCTATGTTATGTAGCTCCATGATGACCATGGCAGCCTAGTCAACCTAGTATGATGCAAGAGCCTAATTCACAATTTCAAGGTTATGCATATCCACCTCAAAGTAATTGGATCACACCCTTTCCTTGGCAACATTGCCCATCTCAACCACAAAATCAATCTTGGAATAAGGTTGAAAATGAACCTATGGGAGCCATGCACAATATCCTCAATATTTTTCTCAATAATATCCATACCCAACTCCATGTTATCCCTACCATCCACCTCCACTACAACCACAACCCCAGCCACATCCATCTCAAATATACACTCCAACACATCTACCTATACCACCATTTCCAAACCCACACATTAAAGTACCTAAACCCACTTACAATGATGACTTACAAAATTTACAAGCATCTCCTCTTGAGCTAAATGGTATTCACCATAGGTCGTGAAGAGTATTGCAAAAAAGAGATTATCTTGTGATGAGAAAAAATATTTCAGTGTAAATCACATGATAGTACATTTGTCGATGTGTTTCGAACCAACAAGTCTAGTTCACCATCAAGACAAGTTGAAGAATTAGATCATGGATCTATCTTAAATAGGGATATCATACTTACCAACGGCTAGGATTGACTGAGAAACATCTATATTAGACTGGACCAGGACAATGGCTATAATTGAGCAATGATTTGATTCTTCAACTTGTCCTTACGATGAACCACACTTGTTGGTTCGAAACATGTTGACAAATGTACTATCATGTGATTTACGCCAAAATATTTTTTCTCATAACTTGATATGGATCACAGAAGCCTCAATTCAACTAGAGATTATCATGATATCATTGAAGGACCACATCCAAAAGAAGAAGAGTCAAATGAGAATACGAAAGGAACACAGGTTGCATTTAATCAAGAGAAGACATCACAACTAGAGATTGAAAAATCTCCCTCATGGTTACCATCAAATCCTCCATGTGCTCAAGAGAACAATCAATAAAAAGAGGAACATTTCAATCTCATGCAAGAAGAAGATGTTCAAGATTATCCAAATCAACAAGTGACCACTGGATCACAACTATATTGAAATATGGTTCTAGACAGTCACTAAGTTGCAACAATACTCTCTTCTTCATTTTTTCTTGATATCATCAAAGTCAAATCATTTGATCTCTCAAATTCAGGTACACGTGAAACCATATATTTCAAGCCTACACATCAGTTTGTTTGTCATCTTGATGTGCATATGGCTCCATTAGAAAGTATTCTTATACTTGAAAGAGATTTTGTTTGTCAAGTAGAGTATGATAGAAAAAATAATATATATGAAAGTAAGAGGAAAAAATATAATTTTCAATTGAAAACCTCCTTTGAAGCGCCTGAGATTGACTCATTCATTGAAAACCTCATTGAGGTGGCTAGTAGGCCTAGATGAAAAAAGAAGGAAAAAATAAAAAATATTCACTCCATGTATCTCTGTGATGAATGTAGGTGATCTCCATAATTTTCAAGCAACAAAAGCAAGTTTGCACCAAAGAAAAGAAAAAATTGGTCAAAATTCTAGTGAAAGGAAGTCAAACTTAAAATTTCTCCTCCTTTTCTCATATGCCCCAAAGGGACCAACGCCATGAAAATCCATCACCCTCATCTATTTCCCCCATCCACTCATCATTCCCAAGATTTTACCACTTATTTTCCTTGGTGTCCTCAAATACTACATGAATGCTCTATTTTACTAGAGGAAACAAGAGTACATAGAACATAAATTTAATTTTCTCATATCTTGAAAACCATGCATCCACTATCCAATTTGTTTCAGTTGGAGATTCATACGTATGATGGTAACATGCTCAAGTGATTTCAACAAATCCCAATGCATAGTTTTCAAGAAATCAACATCGGTTACATACAACTATTTTTTTTATTTTCTTGGTATTCTTGCATCCATTTAAAAAGTTGTTTCATGGGGAGATGCATATGGATGATGGTAACATGGCCAAGCAATTTCAGAATATTATAGTGCGTAGTTTGCAAGAAATCCACCTCCATCAACTTAAGGCATTTTTATTTTTTCTTGAGATTCGTTCATGCATTGACAAAATTTGTTTTATGGTAGCTGCATAAGGATGATGGCAACATTTTCATAACATTTTAGGTCAATCCATTATACCGTTTGGGAGACATAGAAAAAACAAGGCAATTTTGTTGTTTCCTGTAGTACTACTACATGATGTCCTAGTTCTACTACAGATGCCCTCTTTTACTATAGGAAACAAGCCCAAATCTTAGGATATGGTAGGAAAGTTAGAATGAAGTGTGGGAAAGGTGTTTAATGCTGGAATAGGTTACAAGGAATGTGAATGTCACCCATGTACAATCCCAACACTCCTAAAAGGTGGGATTTTACTAGGATAGCTTGCTCATGATAACTGGAAGATAGAGGTTTAGAATCACCAAGCTATGAAGACATGTTCAGAAGAAAACAAAGATAATTATCACCTCCAGAGGAGCACGGATCCATCATCAACTTAGCAGCAACATGCATGTCTCTCCAACAACCATCAAGTAGGTACACATATCCAATATTCTTGACCTCTTCTCTTGAGCATATTATAGTTAAAAATTTGTTGTCAATGCATGAGAGATGAGGTTTCATAACTTAAGTATGGTTCAGAAGTATTAGTCTCCTCCAACTAGTTAGTTGTAGCTCACTCCTTCACTCATGCAATGTGCAAAAGCTAAATTATGACGGGTGATGATTTCAAGGAATGGGGATAAAGTTCTCCAAGACCTCCATCGACTTCATATCCAATATATACCCATCATCCATCCATCCCATTTTATTATACAAAATTAATATTTTTCAAGAACAAACCCATCACTCTGTTTCACCCTGAAAATTTCTTGCAAAGTAAACAGATCATCCTCTCCATTTTCACAAGACTACACTACTCCCTCTGAGCCTTAGCATCATCCTCCAACCTCTCTACATCATTTCTCATCACTCCAATATAGTTATAAGACCCTGAAGGAAGAAGGAATGACTGCTACAGGAGGAAAGAATGCCGCTACAAGAAGGAAGAAAGGAAAAATTGTGCTAAAATAGGAAATCACAGTACCTAAGAGAGACCTAATCAGAATAGAGAATTCCAAGGCCATTGGGCAATAATCTGGGGCAAAAAAGAGAATCATAAGGGAACAAAAGGAAATAAGGCATTTACCATAAAAAAAAAAAAAACTCAAACTACAATGATGAAAAGACACTTTCCAAGAGGTCTCTAATCTCTTTCTAGCTTTCATCCAATTCCTAAAAGATGTTATAGAAATGGGAAAAAGGTATGGAAGGAATGTTAAGGGCCTACACTAGGCTTAGACTATCATTTCTTCTCAAGATAGGTTTAGACAATGTTTCCTATAGCACTACATGAAGTTTTACAGGATTTCTTGTAGTACCACAGGAACCGCTATAGGGTTTCTTGTAGTTTTTACAACAATTACTAAAGGATGTCCTAGTTCTCATCTAAAGGTGTTTTGAAGGGCCCAAAGGTGTCAAAATGGTGGAAAAGGGTAGAATAATGTTGGAAAAGGATGTGGTAGACCTTTCCAAACGGAAAAATATTCCTTAACCCATCTTGAATAAGGGGAAGAAGGCAAGTTAATGGTATCAAGAAACACTGTGATTTTTTCTATCAATAAACAATTTTTGAACAATGAGTGAAAGAGGAATAAGGTTTCAAGGGAGAGGATGTGAATGAAATAGATATACAAGGCAAAAAAGTTCACTTCCAAAGAGGAAAGTTATGTTTTTTTGCTTGAAATAGTCTTAAACAATAATGAAAAGAACAGCTACATGTTTGGGCTTGTCGTTGCAGAACTTACAGTGAACATTATTAAGAGAAAGGACTAATGAATGCATAAGAGAGAGTCCACTAGAGCCATGAATGAGACACAATGAGGTCACTAATTTACTCAGAGGATGAGAAACATTTTAGCAAGGGGTATGACGGGCCTCTAATGTAGACATAACTTAAGGCCCATCCCTCTAAATTATACATAAATTAAGGGCCATCTAACCATTCTTAATCACATTAAACCTATGATTCTTCATTATATAATATATTTTTAACTTTAATATGTTCATTAGAAAGGTTTAAGGATAATTGGGTATTTTTTCCTAATATTATTTATTTTTGTGGAATATTGTGAGAATATTGGGTAGATTATGTAGATTTGGAGGAGATAATTTAGGGATGTTCTCCCTAGATTATGGAGCCCCAATGATTGAGAAAATTTAGGAATGTGTTCATTTCCATTTAATGAATATTACTAGTATTGGGAACTATATCCCCTAATCAAGGGATATTGGTGGGGAAATATTCCTTATTTCATGGGGAGTGATTCCTAATCATTTTTTTATAAGTAACAAGTCAAATTTTCCTATGGGGATTGATTTTTATTAGTCTTTTTTTGGAGATAACTCGTATTTTTGTAGCTCCATTGTCATTTCTTGCAGGCATGTAATTGTCTTGATGGAAATAATGAAGAGTGGTGTCATGTTAACTTCTAAACCTTGGTCTTCTTCACATGAATATGATTTTCCTAGGGATTGGCCATTCCAGGAGCCTCAGAGCCCTTTTGTCTCATTTAATTTTCTTCATTTCTCTCCTTATTCACATGGATCTCTTGTTCTAGGATGTATTAAAGATTTCTTGTTGTAGGATTGGGTTAAATGGTTGGTGTAAGTTATTTTACAGGATCACAAGCATCATTTCATGATTTTAAATGATTTGTAAGGTCATATTTATCATTGATCTATTTGGATTAGCTTTATTATTCCCAGATCTAGATTTCTAGAACTCCTTTGTGGCAAATAAGTGTAATGTTCTGCTATTTTTTAGAGAATTCTAACAATACTAAAATGATTTGGTTCCCCTTCAATTAGATAAAAAAATAATTATAGTAAATAAAAAAAATCACCCATTTCCTTTTCACTTGAATAGGTTAGGCACTTTATAGATTTACTATTGCATAAGTTCTTGAATCTCTAGATTTTAGACTAGTAATTGTCTGCCATTTTTTAGAATTGATTAAAATAGGTATTTTTGAGTGATTCTACTTGGAATATAGACCAAAGACCTATTATTCAATAAAATAAATTTTCCCCTCCAATTTGGATTTTATTTGGTTGGTAATTCGATGAATTATAACTCTCTATAGAAAATCCATTGTTTCCTATAGTGGTACTACGCGAAACCCTGTAGTAGCCTTCCAACATGCATATATTTGTGAATATTCGCTCAAAAATCTTGGTTATTAACCCTTAGGATTGAACCAAGATGCCTATGATCTAAATATATGATTAGGTAAGACTAAATACCACTTAGGAATTGCCTCTTTACCCATGCAAGACATTTTGACGATTTGGATTGAAAGACAAACTTATGAATTGGATAACACAATGATGATTTTCTTGACTGCCACATCCAATGATATTTGTTAATGAATATAAGTTCTTTGAAATTTAAAGGTTCAAATTTAGTTCATGATCTTTAGTTTATGCAATTAGAATAGGTTTCTTTCGTTTTACCTTCTTTCCTGTAATAGGTTAAGATTTCCATTTTCGAGCATTTCATTTTCTTCAATTAGTCTAAAATTTGATTTCATTACATGCACTCCATTAAATCATGAGAACAAAGGAAGGACAAATTGTATGTTGGAAAATAAGTTTTGATACCTCTTAATTTTGTACGAATCCCAAGTTGATAATTAAAGTTGGTAGCCTTGGGAGGCTTAACATTATTGTAGCAATACCGAGGCTCATCACTCTACATGTTTTAAATTGTATTTGTTAAGATTATTAGATGGTGCAAGATGTATTACTATAGCGTGCAAGTGGAATGTTGAGATTTATCATTCTAGATCTAAAGTAATAAAATATTGTGTGGTATGAAACCAGCTCAAAAAAAGATAGAAAAGATAGATCCACACCTTAGAATTCATCCTCTTCGAAGGGGCAACCTCCTTTACATTACATGAATGAACAATTCTTGGATGATACAAATGAAAAGACCTCCTTTCTATATATAGGAGTCTATGGGGTCATAACATAATTAGAGCCGACATAACAATAATAATGTAAGGGCACAATAATAACAATAGTTAGCTTCTATGGCACACAATAGTAACAATATGGGCACTACATGGGTACATCAATATAATAAGTGGGTTGTACTAATAACAATAAGGGGTTACACTAGTAGTATAGGGGCCTAACATGCCCCTCTCCTTCAAAAAGCATTGTCCTCAATGGTTGAGTAGTTCTTGATGCTTCTGTATAAAATTCTTGTCCTCCCATGTGGAATCTTCAGCGGGTAAGTTCTTCCACTTGATGAGATCCTCTAAAATTGATCGATTTCGTAGCTATCAAGTTCTTTCTGTGACTACTCCAGCTTCCAATATGATTTATCTTTCCTCTTCAATTTCTCGCAATATTATTTGAATTGGGATCTTTTGTAACTTTTGAACAAGTGGCCATACTTCTTCGTCCTTCTTCCATTCATCCCTTGCTTTGTTTATCCAATCTATTTGGATAATAGAAATAGCAAAAAAAAATGCTTCCACATCCTCATCCATGAAGAGTCTTCCCATTCGGTAATGTCGTCATCTTTTATGTGCATGTAGTATTGCCAACATTTCCTTCTCATAAATAGCTTGCTTTAGGTGTAGTAGTAAAAATACTCAATCACCTATATCAAAAAAAAATTAACTACGATGTTGATCTACCTATTGTTTTGTTTGATTTTGCACCAAAGTGGCGTTATCCTTTAAAAGCTTGAGAAATTTTTGTTGATGCTCAATGTGGTCTTCCATTGCTTGAACCTTTTTCTTCTTGATATGTCCCCCTATCTATAGAGTTTGAGGAGTGGTAATTTCTTCCAATCCTTTACAAGATATGGCAAGATTCATTTCTTGATGCTCGATGTGATCTTTCATTTCTTGAACATTTTTCTTCTTGATATGTCCTTCTACCTTGATAGTTTGAGGAGTGGTAATTTCGACCAATGAATTACAAGCTATGGTTGGATTCATTTCTTCTTTCTCGATGTGATATTTCACTTCTTGCACCCTTTTCTTCTTGATATGTCCTTCTATATTGAGAGTTTGAGGAGTGGTAATTCTTGCTAATGCTTTACAAGATATGGTCTGATTCATTTCCTCTTTCTCTGTTGTGGGGTACTGGCGTATATCATCTTCTTTTGGTGTTTCTTGATCCTTTTCTTCCTCCTCTTCATATTCTATGTAAAATAATTTTTTCTCATCACACTTATGACCTTTATTTCATTTGCTATCACAATTGTAGCAAAGCCCTTTTTCTCTTTTTTCATCCAATTGCTGTGATGTAACCCTTGTAGGTTGTGGAAGGCTAGGAGAAACAACACTTCCATATTTATAGTTGTGAGAGGTATGCTTCCTGGTCTCTATCATTTTGCTTTCCACTATGTCACAAAGCCCTCTTACTCTATCCAATTGTTGTGGTGTTTCTCTAAAGAAGGTGTTACTCTTTGTATCCTCATAATGTGCTATCATTTCCTCCGTGAAAATTGACCACGTAACAAGTTTTTTACGAGAACAAAGCCCTTCATACCATAAAAATTGATCTAGTTCTAAATATGAATATTTAATACATAAATTTTGTAATAGTTGTACACCATGTAGATCAAAATATTGCTCCATCTAATGTATCCAATTTATCAGATCCTTGCCATCAAACTTCCTCATCTTGCTTTTTCTTGATTTTAGGAGCTCGATCTTGAAATGACCATAAATTTGTACTTTCAGATCTTTAAGTTCTAAAATTGAGATCTGCAGTAGCCCTCTGTGTTCTATTTCCAACACCACCAGTTTGATCCAAATTGGATTCTCGAAGGAAGAGTTATGCCAAATCTCCCACAGTGACGTGATTATAGACTAGTTCAGTAGAGCGAACTAGTACAACGTGCCAAGAGTAACTATTTTGATCTCTGGCTCTCACAAATATCTACAAGAAACTAGAATCCGTCCTCTTTATGCACCTTCTCTCGAAATTTCAATCTGATACTCAGAGAGAAAGTTATGACGATTTTCCCTAGGTCACCTGTTTGGAATGTAATTCAGGAGTCTGCAAAAAGACCAACTTCCTCGGATCATATCTCCACAAATATAGTGTGAAAAGCTCTGAAATTTGGACTGGAGGTTCCACGTGATTTCTTCTCAGATGGGTTTGCTTTTAGCTTATGAAACGTCGCAAAGAAAAAGATAGAAAAGATAGATCCACGCGTTAGAGTTCAGCCTCTTCAAGGGGGAAACCTCCTTTACATTACATAAATGAACAATTCTTGGATGATACAAATGAAAAGACCTCCTTTCTATATATAGGAGTCTAAGGGCTCATAACATAATTAGAGCTAACATAACAATAATAATGTAAGGGCACAATAATAACAATAGTGTGCTTCTGTTGGGCACAATAGTAACAATATGGGCACTGCGTGGGTACATCAATATAATAAGTGGGTTTTACTAATAACAATAAGGGGTTACACTAGTAGTATAGGGGCCTAACATTGTGGTATTTTATTATATTGAGATCAAGATTCAAACACTACAGATCTCATTGAAAATACCAATATGCAACATTATTATTATTATATTTCATCTCATCTTCACTACTCCATAAAGAGCATTCATTGATTTTGTCTTTACACCATTTGGTGGTTGATGTTTATGTTTTTATTGGTTGTAAAAAGAGTTTTTGGTTGTTAAAATAGAAGCCCTAGTGTCTAAAACATCAATTATTGTGCATTTTTACTAGTTATAAAAAGGGTTGTTGGTTCTTAAACTCAAAGCCTTGATGTCCAAAAATCAATTCTTGTGTTTTTAGTAAGGTCAAGTTGTTTCATCAACTTTTCAGCAGATTCAATATCTAGACCTCCATCCTAGCAAATGAAGGATCGCCGAAAGGAAAATTTATGTAAGATGATGGTTGTTCCATAGGATTGTTCATTACTTGACAACTTTTATTGTGGAAGCCCCAACCATTCGATGTGTAAATATTGTTTATCTTTCGAAATTCATCAATGATGGTCAAAGGTGTTTATGTTTTGAATGGAGGCCAACTAGTAGCTCGAATATGTGGTGGTGAAAGGGAAATTTTTGTGAGATTCCAAAGTGGATTTGACTATCGATAAAGACTAGCAATCCATAGATTATTCTTCTTTTTGTAATATGTGTTTTCAATTTTTTCCATGTAAGCATTAAGACAGGGTATTGAAAGTAAGGCTTCTATGTTTTATCATGAGTTGTCATTGAGAGTTCCCACGCATCAATCTATAAGTTGTTGTTTCCTAACTCTGAGTTTTATTTATGATATATATGTGTGGAAGTCAAAGATTTATGTCCTATATATGTGTAATTGTTGAGATAAGTAAAGATATAACAATGTGGTTTTGTGTTGTTTGTAATTTCTCTCTCTTAGTTTTTCGAACATAAATTTTGTTTAAATATAATTGTTATATATAGATGAAAATATATTTCTATTTATAATAAAATATAAGATATTAAAAATAGTAAACAAACATAAGCATCTATCCATGTTGTTAAACTACCCACTTAAATATAATCAAAATTCTAATTAATTATGTCTGCATGAGGTAGCTGAAGTGGAAATGGCCGTGGAAATGAAGTCTCATTGAACCGAATATCTTGTGTTCGATTCTTTTGCTACCCTCCCCAGAAATGGAGTGAATAACAGACATGTAAAAACTTGAAAATGAGAGGGTCCTACCAAGCTTACAAAAAAGAAAAAAATATAATTAATTATTATAATAATTTAATATGGTTTAATTTCAATGTTATAATTATTTTCCTACATATATATATATATATATATATATATAATATATATAAATATATATATAATATATGCATCATGTTCAAATGATATATATGTTTATACTTTCACCTTTCATCATCTTCACCATCTCATCTCATTTGTCCTTCATTTCATTCTTTCTTGATTTTGGTATTATTATATTTTTTGAGGTAGATATCAATGGTTCCTTCAAATGTTGTATTAGCGTTGGGAGTTTTCACTTTGACCCTGTTTCTGATGTCTCTTGTATCAACCATAGAAGGTTATAGTCCACAAACATATAACCCTGACATCATGTAAAATACACTTAATCCCTCTTGGGGCTTGGGCACTCCAACCCCAATCATAAACATCCGTAAAATGAGGGCTCCTAAGTCCCTAAAAGTGTTGCTTCACTACCTGAAGGAACAAGGTCGGTTGATTACATCATCTCCCAGAAGTTCTCCACTACAAACTGCTCATAAATGGTCAAAACTAGACCATACTGAAAATACAGTGTAGAGGGTGTGATGCATATCACCTTCCCAGTATACAAGGTGCGATGCATACTGAATGGCTCCTCTGTAGGGTGCGATTGTTGGGAATGGATAAATGGCAGAGACAAAATGGAATCTTCTAGAAGCTTCCCCTCTGACACTTGCCTCTCTGTTTTCGACTAGGGATGAGTAAGGGATCACCATTCTCCAAGTGGAAGCATACACTATCAGAGAGAGGACACTAATCAAGACCCCAGAAGATGACTCACCTCCCTACAATCATGTATATATGGATCACTCATCACACAGATCCAGCCGTTGGAATCTTGTATCTTGTAGAGAAGTTTTGTTGGTTTTCTGGTGTATATTCATAGTGTTTGGTGATCTAAGCTTTAATTGAGGTGAAGAAGGGCTTTCTAGCTAGAGGATGATGCTGGGTCAAAACATATGGTTGTAATCCTCTTGCTACTTTTCATCTTAATAAAGCTATTCAAGTTTTCCTCCATATTCTTGTATGTTTACTTATATATGCATTTGTATGGTTAACACAGATCTGGTCCTGTGTTATTTTTGAATATAGATCTTTGTTCTTCGATAGTAGTATGTTGTTGTGATTCCACAGGTGCTCTTTGAAGCTGGGAAGATGAAGAAGAAGCGCAAAGCTCTATCAGGAAGGAGGGGAAATTAAGCGCAAGTCTAAGGTTGGTCTCCTTTGTTCCACTCCTATGTATTTTCATAAAGGAACGTGAAAGTAGGCTTTACTTGTTTGTTTCTAAGATAGATACTAGTCTTAATGGGAATAGCAGTATCCGAGTGGACGCTATTCCCAATAACAAAATGGAGACTCCACTGGGGAGCGACTAGATTGTTTGTTAGCCTATCTTTGTTTCTTTTATAAACTTACAAATGGAGCCTGAAGCCAAGCCAGCTAACCTTCGAACTGCATTTGTTATACAAATGCAAAGTGGATCAATGTTGCTTCAATCTATCTCTGGGTGTTGTTTATGAATTAAACAATCGATCTGTAAACAGTATAATTGCCCTAAGTGGTGGCTCTAGTAACCTCCTTAGATCTACCCCTATGATTTCGATATAATGAACATCACTTACTCAGCCTAAATCCCTGAACTGAATTGCAAATTTTGAGTAAAAACTCATTCAAAGTCTCGCATTGGTACCATCACACCTTAAGGCAGTCTGTATGCATCACACTTCCCGAGTGCAGTAGGTGTGTTGCATACTGAGTTCACAATGTGACAGGTGCGATGGTGAGGGAAGATTAACTTTACCTTCAGACTTTGGTTTTTTCCTCACTGTTTTCAGTCCTATTCAAGAGTTTCACTACCTGTGGTCACTATATTTCTGTGAAAACCCCCTTCTCTTACATTCTTCCACCTCCATAGTGCAAAGAACTGTAAGTGTTTTTATGTATTGTGCACCATTTTCAGTTCTCTTTTGAAAAAAAGTAGCATAGTCGAACTACCATTTCTTGATCTGAAAGTGTCATAGCTATCATTTTCAGTCATAGAAGACAATATCATTGTTTATGATAGTCGATTATATAGTTACTTTTGCATATGATATGAATTAATAGTTTTTAAAGTGTCAAAAAGCAATTTTCATTTCGAAATTGCAAAGTGTCTCTCTTACCTTCACTTCATTTTGAAAAGAAATTTGTTGAGTATTTTTTCTTTGAGAAATAATTCAAATTTTCACATAGCTTTCTTATCATCATTCATACATTAAGAAGGCTGAAACAAATACATGCATGTGCATTTGCATTTAGACTTCTTTTTTTGATTTAGGACAGTGGATTTAGCGTGTGCTCTGTGCTCTTTGCTGAAAGATTCTTAACTTTCTTTCCTTAGTAGCTAGGATTTTCATTGCCAAAAGAATATTAAATGTTCGTTTATCATCTTAGGCTGCATTTTACGAATTGTATACACATCATGCGGTGAACCTGAAAGGAAATTTTTTAAGTAAGATCAACTTAAAATAAATTTAATGAATCTAACAATGCTTTGGAACCTGACGCGCAACATCTAGAGATCTAGGCTAGAGATGCATTCTGGCATTGTAAAACTTGGTAACTGTTGTTTTCATTATTGGTTGGGTGATTCCTCCACTCTGAGACAACAAGTGCTAGTATGGACTTGTGCTCCCACGTACTGTCGAGCATATTTTGGGAGACCATAATACGCTGCATCCTTTATCCTTAGGAAGCCGTGTCTGCTGCCCTAGCAATCTCAATGCACTGAACACAACATTCGGGAAGATTGACTGTTGTACCGTAAAAGGTATTCTCCAATTTTGCGATTGGTTTAGTAATCCCCTCTACCTAGATCTCCAGAGAAGTCCATTTTGCTCCTTTTCAAACTCCTTAAAAGGAAAAGTTCCTCTAAGCACTTGTCACTTCAGGCTCAATAAAAATTGAAGGCAACTAGAGTCATCTTTTGTTTCTTCTCGACTCTTTAAAATTGAAAAAACAAGTTGTGTCAAAGTGTATAAAATTTATTTTAATCGGAATAACATCACAAATTCCCTCGTTGGTCTTTAGGTTGAGAAAATGGAGTCTACCAACCAAGGATTTCCCCTTGGAGAAAATCATAGTCCCTTGTCCTCTTGGGGAGATGTTGGTGCACCCCATATGGCCACATTGTCACTTCCAAGGTTGACAATTGGTCTGCCTGTCTGGCTCTTCCCTACCTCTGTCGTTCAGAATCCTGTAATTCTTGAATAGTAAAGTCAGCAACTAGATGAGACTAGAGTTTCCTCCCAACCGTTTACTTCATCTGATTCTCCTTCTCCTCCTTCCTCTTCGCTTGGTAAAGCCGATAAAGCTAAAAATCAAGTAACAGAGAAGAAGAAGCAAAAAGAGAAAAAGGAAAAGAAGAAAAAGGAACCAAAATTTAAAGGGGGCAACCAAGTGTCATCTAGCGAAAATCCTCACACTGCACCATCTAAACCTAAATATTCTTGTGTCATTTGCAATGGAGAACACTATCACCAAGATTGTTCCTGCATCCCACGGATCTTAAGGGAATGGTATCCTCGTTTGCACAATCTGGTGGCGTCAACCTCTGATGATCATGTTGAATGCACACCATCAACCAGTGAAAGTGAAGCACCTGGACAGAAAAGGAATCCTACATTTCCTTGTAAATTGTGTGAAGGTAATCATGCCATCCACCATTGTCCCTTCCTTGATGAAGCCAAAAGATTTTTCGATGATCGTCCTGCTTCACCGCTATGGCTTCGTCCTCGATATAAAAAACTCTTGCCAAGTCCTTCGCTAGTTGAAAACCTGTCTGGCCCATCATTATGGTCGACCGAAGCATCTATCATTGAAAATGAATCCTGTAAATCCATACCAGATGAAAGTCAAAAGGTCGAAACGGCAGTTGACCTGGTCTTGCCTTCAGAGTGTTCATCTTCGAATGATACTGTCACTGTAGAGAAAGAGAATGACACCATTCAAATTCTTTTCATAAACACAGACTTCAATGAACTTGGCGGCAGTCCACCCGTTCCTTTATCATAGGAAGGAAGTTCATCAGAGTCATATCCGGTCGTCTATTCAGTCCCACCACCAAGCAACCTAGTCATTTCCTTCGATTGGAATCTACTAGGCAGACCCCGTTTACCAGCTAGTGTAGCATTCAGAATCATTATACAAGCTTACATAATGGTGAGGGTTGGTACCATCATCGGTGAAGGGGCTTCTATGAGTATCCTTTCCTCAACTGCTTGGAAAGCGCTTGGTTCACCATCGCTTTTGCCTAAAATGAGAAATCTGACAGGCTTCGACAAAGGAACCAGTCGACCTTTAGGGGTCCTTCCAAATTGGCCCATTACTTTGAGAAGGAAAACCATTCACATGAACATGATGGTAGTTCAAGGACCCTTGGATTATAATCTACTCCTTGGACGTGACTATATTTATTGGATGGGAGCCATCGTCTCCTCACTCTTTAGAGTAATGTGTTTTCCGCATGAAGGCAGAATGGTCAATCTCGTAGACCAAATGTCATTCCCCGGTTCACACATTTCAAATAGTCAAATGCCATCCCTAAATGGTCTTTTCGTGCAAGGAATGTCTCATCGATCTCGAGTCCATCCACCTGATGAGCGCAAGTGATTTAGGAGGATGTGATTGAAACCCAGGGGGCATGCACCTTGGTCTGTTTCAGCAGGAAAACCTTGGGTATAGAGTGGCTTTCCGCGGGGGATATATGACTAGTATGACACACCCGTCCTCACAAGAAAATAGGATTAGGCTGGAATAAGATACCTTTGTTAAGGTTATGCTGAGTGGCATGTGTTTACACCACTCCCCTTTGTCTATTTTGGTAGATATCACCATGAAAGCATTCAGTCTGCTTCACGGGGAACTTTCATGGTAACCTGGAAATTTTTTGTTATACCTGGGGGCATGCAAACCTTTCCGCATGCAAGCGAAGAGTGGGTATTTATTTTTTTAATTTGTAGGACCTCTAACCCTTTAAACCCATAAGGTTGGTCATTTCCTAGCATGCATAAATAAAAGATTCGAGGAAAAGCTTCAAAAGGTGCAAGCCTCTCATCATCGCCTCCACTATGTTTTTAGCTCATCATTCACCCCCATATGATTGTTTACCCTTCAAGGAACATCTCCGAAGAGTGATTCTATTAGCCATCCTTGTGACACTGTCGTGATTGGAGAATTCCAAATCTTACCTGGAATCAACTGCTACTCGAAACCATCACTCGTTCCTCGAAAACTAGTCTCCTTTAAAGCTCCTTTCAACTGACTCGTAAAATATGAAAAGATTGCCGAGCGATTAGCCTCTACGACTCATTAAAGTCATCGGAAGTACTTTCCCTCTCCTAGATTTTACTCTTTTTGGACCCGAGGGATTATTACACAAAAATATCGAGCGCTTGTCTTGTTCATCTCGTTAAAACTATCGAAAATTCATCCCTTTTGTATTATTTTACGCTTTTTCAGACTTAAAGGATTACACGGCGAAAAAGAATTGTTGGAATCTCCTTTCCATTCCTATAAGACTCTCTAAAATTGAAAGGGACCGAGTTATCTTTGTCGTTAAACTCATTAAAATATAGTGTTAGGTTCACCCGAAGGAAGAATTATAGAACAAGCATATGTTATCCTCCTCAATATTGACAAAAATAAAGAGGTACTGGTCAACAATGACTGGGCAAAATTGGGAAGAAAACTTGAAAAAGCTTTCTTGGTAGCAAGTCACTCTTGAACATGACACTTTCCTTCCACATCCAAGTTGGGTTGGGTTGTTCCATTCACTGGTCATCACCATTGGTCCATCACACCATCCTTCTTTGGGGTTAATGCTACCAATCCATCGTCAATGTCACCGATATGTTCAACAGAAGTCATTCAGACAATTCGCCTGTGTCTCACCCACTGCAATACATTCATGCTCCATTACTTCATGATCACCACCCTGAGCCTTGTATCGTCAGATTGTTTTCACCTCCAAAATCATTTGCTTCATTCTGTGTCGTTGTTGTGGGATTGATTAAGGCCCTCTTGTGATGGGTCACTTCTTTTCGACATCAACGCATTATCCAAGAAGTTGACTTAGGAACAACCCTTTCAGTACTTTGAAGCATACATGCCTCAATGGCAAGTTTCTCATTTTCAGTGATAGGTTTACATCAATGGCCTTCGACCGAGAGATTTTACGTGGTGTTTGACGCCAAGTCCTTTTTCACACCACGTGAATTGTACTATAGTACCTTGAGGGTCATTGTCATTATTGGTGATTCCTCTCGCGCCTGTTAACAACTTACATCATTGGCTGGTAATCAGGTAATGTCTTTCCGTGTTCGACTCCAGAACATTTTTCACATGGATCGACTTGTACTCCGAGTGAATATTGAACGAGTTTTGAAGACCCCGGATCTAGTTTCATCCATCCAGGCTCCGATATATTCAAGAATATAAAGACATCAAGTCTACATCATTACCAAATAGATGATCATCCAAATCAAAGGATGATGAGTCCAAATCATCAGTCTCCCACATAGACGATTGTCTGTCCTATGTACATGAAAATGAATTTATAAAGCTGAGCATGGGAATGCCCGCTTCAGCTAGATCACGAAAAAATGTTGTCAAAATAATGTATTGTATTGTATCTTATTACAGGTCACCTCCCAGCACGAAAAAACTTCGGATCCTCATAGTAAAGCATTTCAACTGACATCAAAAAGATTAATGACCTCATGCTCTACGGGGCAACTGTTATAGACATTTTTGGGTACTTTAACCCAAATCATAAATGTCCATAAAATGAGGGCTCCTAAGTCCCTGAAAGTGTTTCTTCACTGCCTAAAGGAACAAGGTCAGTTGATTACATCATCTCCCAGAAGTTCTCCACTAAAAACTGCTCATAAATGGTCAAAACTGGACCATACTAAAAACCTAGTTTGATGAATCTAGCCTAGTCTATTTCATAACTATTTTACGTATGATACACATTCTACCCATTAAAATGTTAACACATGAAGTGATCATATTTGAAGATAGGAAACGAACATCCTATAATAGCCCAAGTTGTTGTCGATAGTTTTATTACTTTCATTTACTTTATTATGGACTTTCATTTAGATAGTTTTATTTAAAAGAATATTATTATTATTAAATATTTTAAATTTGTTTGAAGGTTAGATAATCATGCAAAGATCATGAAAATATTTTTCGATTTCCAAAGGAGATTGGAGGATACACCCGAAAGGAGAAGAAAAGACATTATAAACACATAAACTTAGAGGAGATAGAACATTTCCTAAGGAGCATTTCTTGAGCTCATCTAGAACCAATGGAAAGATCGAAGTTGAATCAATATATGGGTTCTAGGCTAGACAAAGTCTTGATTCATTAGAATTGACTATGATTAGTCAAGACCAAATTATGTGTCTAGAGATTGAGAAGCTCGGGGAGAGAACTAGATGTAATTTTCATTCTCATTGGTAGGGAGGTGTAACACCCAAATGCTAGAATAGTTGTTTTACTGATTCAATATTTTTTCTTTGCATAACTTAGTAATTTATTATTGTTTCTGAAGTTGTGGTAGGAAAAATATTTGCTTTAAGATAAATGCATATACAAAAAAAACAAACATCAGGAAAAAAACCTATCATGCTAAAAAAGTGGCATAGATATGCACTAGACAAGATCAA
>APFE031616886.1:120520-173759 GCA_000404065.3 Pinus taeda
TTTTGGACACTTTTCCCTAGGCCAAAGATCAAAGCCTAAGGGAACCACCTATCCTCCGGTACCAAATTTCAACATATGTCAGAATTTCTTCTAGAATATTAAGAGGTTTTGCAGTTTAGCTTTCTTCATCTTTGCATCTTCTATTTGACAAAGGGTAAAGTCGTGGTCATCTATAAGCCTTGAAGCCACATCAAGTGAGCCTAAGCCACAACTTGCCATACCATATTTAGGGTTATATCCAAAGACAAAGATGCTTGAGCATTCCTTTGGTTGGTGCTCAACCTTAAACCATCTATGCATGGCTGATACCTCCCTCTTCAGTTTGAGCTCCTCCCTTTCCAAATAATTGGTAACACTTCCTCTAGTAGAATACTTCATCTTCTTACTAGTTTTGGAAGATCTTTTGGAATCACACCTAACATTAGTTTGGTTGGTGGCCTTCCTTAAACCATCGTAGGATGTAGACCTCCCTTTTCTAGGTTGAAGATCTCCCTCTCTAAAGCATTAGGGATACTTTGTCTAGCAGAATATTTCAGATTCTTGGTATACTTGGAAAAGATTTGGGAACAACACTAAGCATTCCAGCATTGGTGGTTATCCTTAAATCACCCCCTTATACCTAGATTTTAGAGAGCATATTCAGGCTAGTGCCACCATGCATATTTTTGCACATTTTCTATTACATCTCTCTTCTTGAACTCATACATAGACATTTAGATTAAGCAAGGGATTGTTAGACACCCAATTCTCTAAGGGTTGGTGTCAAAGATGAACAGTGAGAAGGAGTCCATGATACATTGCAAGATGAATCCAAGAGCCATTCTGATGTATTATAAATGTATATCATGTGAATAACATATGAATTCAAGGTTGATGCTTCATATTTTGGTCTTCACCATTATTGTGTTTAACAGTCCACCGTGCACAACCATGGCCTAATGTCACATTGTGAGAAAGCTTCTCTCAATATGAAAACTAAACCATGGTAAAACATGGTCAACCATGTTTATTTAGTGTTTATAGTATTTTTCTTATGGATTATATAAATAGGTTTTAAAATATTGTTCCATTGGATCCATGGTCCAATGTCTCATTGTGACAAAGGTTGTGTCAATCTAAAAATCAACCATTGTCTAATGTTGCATTGTGAGAAATTTTTTCTTAGTATCAAAATAAATCATGTCGAACCTATCTTGACAGTGCATAGGTCTCAGGATAGGTGGGCAAGTTGGATAGATTATGAATATCAATCATGGCAAACATTTTTTCTCCATGAAGAGATTCTTTTGGGTAAAAGAATTCAGATAGCTTGGTTCGAAGTCATGGGGATTTGAAGGTCTACATCCTATATTTATAGTGCATGCATCTGTCTAGTGGAAAAATTATGGTAATTTGGTTGGTCATGCTCCTGTTTATGTTATGTTTGGCATCTCGTTGTTTTGAAGGGGATTGATCCAGGGCTTCCTCGTGATAATAGACCCCATGGCTCCATATCTATCATGGATAGACCTGTTTTGGTTCTAGGGTAGCTTATTGAAGTCTATATCTTATGGATTCTAGCATTCTAAGTCGATTCAACATCGTTTGGTCCTGGGTAAGCTAATGTGTGGGGACTATCCTTCTACCAAGACACCCTAGATGCCCAGTGGGAGAAAACCTTTAGGCTCTTTCCCTGCGAGTCAGTCTGTGTCGAGTTTGCCTCTTGAATATAAAGGTCAAAGTGGTTGCCATCCTCATAACGTTAACACTGACAGTTTGGTGTCTAATTATTGTTCTCGATGTAAGGTTATGGAGTGCCTTCCTGTATTAGGAAACAATGCTAAAATGTTTTGCAAAGAAAGGAAGGTCATTAAGACCCATGTTCTAGTTTCACGGTTGTGTGTTGGTCTTAGGATAGGTGGGTAAGTTGGTAATAGGACCCAAAATCCGGGTTGTTGTGGGTTTGGTATAGCACTTAGGTGTACTTAGTCATGTACACACTCAGGGTGCAAAATGATAGCCATGGATAGTGCAGTGTCTCAAACACAAAACACTCCACTGCGGGGCCATGGCCAGAAGAAGAAAGACAAGTAGGTAGTGGGCCAATCTTGTTCACCTAGTGACAATCCTAGAGGAAGAAATCCTACTCTGACCATCATAAATGAAACTCTGGAAGCCTACCATGAAAGCACAAATGAGAAAATAAGATAATTGATGAGGGAATGGGAGGCAGATTTGAACCACTACACAAGTTCAATGGAAATTGATGATGAGTATTAGCATATCTTAGTGCCTAATCTTGGGCATACTTGAGGATGCATAACCAAGTTTAAATGGACCTTATTTCTTTAGTGGTCTAGGAAAGGGATTTTTAGTAAGTCCTTGAAACATATATCTATAAGCATGGCCACCGCAGTGTAGGATTCCTCAAAATACAATCAAGAATTCCTTAAACTTCAGTTCCAAATGGAAAAGAAGGATGGGTGCCTCTCGTTCATAAAAAACCACCTACCTTTCATCCTTTCTTCGATAGAGCTCCTAGGGTATACTGTAAAAGACCCGACACCCGTGGAACCTTCTTCACCTAAGGAAGCATATTTGTTATTATGATGTCTCTTTTTGACATTTTTGATGTTGTTTAGAAATATTGGGATAGATTTTGCTTTTCAGTCTATAGAAAGTTATGCCCTTAGGCAAGTATATGGTAGGATAATCATAAACATACAGTCATATATTGTGTGGTTAGAAACACTTAAATGTTATTGTTTTTGGAAAACATCCCATGTTGTTAGGTGGCCAACAAACTTAGTTTTGCAAAGGGAAAGTTGAGGCACCCAAACTCTCTTTAAAACTCGTTGTAACTTGTTGTTAAATTAGTAGAAAAAGGAGCTATTGCCAAACTTACAAAAACAAAATATTTATCTTAGGGTTTATATACCTTGTGTTCATAATATTAATATCTTGAGATTTTAAAATTAATCCCTTTGGTTTATAATATCAATCCCTTAGGTTTATAATCATGGTCAACCATGCGCAACCATGTTGCATTGTCACATTGTGACTAAGATTGCTTCAACATAAAAATAAACCATGGTAAAACATGTTTGTTTTAGACTTTATAGTACATATCTTAGGGTTTCAAAAACTTAGGGTTTCTAACATTAGTCCCTTGAGTGTATCCCCTAGGTTTAACATTACTCGCGTGGGCTTATAATCCCTTTGGTTTTTAGTATTAATCCCTTGGGCTTATTATTCCCCTCAATTTATAATATTTATTTGTTGGGTTTATTAATTTAAGGGTCCATATTCCTAGGATGCATGATTATTCAAAGGGCTTATAATATAAATGCCTAGGGTGTAATATTTTAATAGGGTTTAGTACTAATCCCTTAGGTTTATTATTCCCTTGGGTTCATAATATCTTGTGGTTTTAACATTAGCCCATTTGTTTTACAATATCAATCCCTTGGGTTTATCAATCTAACGGTTCATATTGTTGGGGTATAATATTATTAATACCGTAGGAATTTAGTATAAATCCCTTAAAATTATTAATTCAATCGGCTTATAATATCAATCCCTTGATATCAATCCCTTGAGTTTATTGTTCAAAGGGTTCATATATGTAGGGTATAATGTTATTCATAGGGTTTCTAATATTAGTGGTTGAGTAATATAAATCCTTCATTTTAATTAATTAGTAATAATCAATATAAATTTTATAAAAAAAGTATATAAATAAATAAATAAATAAAATATTAATTATTGTTATTATTATTATTTATTAACAATGTTTATTTTTAGATAGAGGAGGATGACTTGTTGTAGAGTTTTGTGAACCCAAGTTTCCGACTACCAAGTGGGTCCATCATGAGGGGATGCATCAAGATTTGGAGAATATCTATTGAGCATCCCTAATAATGGATTCACTTAGTAGTCCGAAAAGTTGGGTTCACAAAACTCTACAACAGGTCATTCCTCCTCTATCTAAAACTATCCTTAACCTCTCTAGATTCATTATTAATCAATATTTATATTAATATAATAAATATGGTAATTAAAATAATAATAATAAATATTATTATTATATTAATAATAATAGTATTAATAGATTATTATTATTATTATTATAATAATATGTGATTGATATATGCCTTCACCATATATCAACAACATTTACTAATAACATTATGCTATTAAATTAATGGTACTCAATACATCGGTCAAATATACCACATCATGTACTTAATAAGGTATAAATAATCGACCATTGTTAGTGAAAATATACATCATTCAAATGCTTAAAATAAATAACCTCATATGCTATTAGGCTACACATATAAAAACTATTTATATTTTTTATATCCCTTATTAGCTACTGTTGTTTTCATGTACGTGTATAATAAATGGTAGACGAGCCATAATACTTTGAATAATTATTGCCCAAGTATTTTTATTATTAATAAAAGGGAAATATGAAATATATATTAAAGGAAACTACGCAGTCACAGAAGACACTCGAGGATAAGATTGTTAATTCTTCATGATTAGAATCATGAAATATCCGATTTTAAGATTAAGGGAGGGAAATAAAATAACTTAGAAATGTTTATTTGAAGGAAGAGGTTAAGACTGGTTGCTTTTAAAGCACCGCGGGCAAGAAAAGCGAGCTTTAAAAGAAAAATCCTAGTCAATAAAGAATTAAAGCTTACAAAAGTGGGAGACCAATAAAAATAAAATGAAAACGAAGGGTAATAATTACCAAAAAGAGAATCCTTGAGGCTTGTTGATTCTCTGGGAAAAACAATCTAGCTCGGGGGAGAACTGGAGGTGGTTCTTGGTTCGGTGGACAGTGTATTTCCTGGTGCAGGTTTTCGAACCTCTTATTAGATCTAAGTTGTTAATGAATATGTTGAATATGTCATGGATGTGTGTAATTATTGTTTGATCTTATTGGAAAAAATAATTCACTGTTGTTGACGAATATAAATGTATTTTTTGTTGCGTTTATATATATATATATGTATACGCTGTAATAAAAACGTGAAATCCCCTATTTCAAATGATTAGGATTAATATCTTTAGATTTCAGTGAAAGGTGGCGGCTATCGTACATAGTGAATGGGATTGTCGTTGCATTTCCAGTTATGCATATAATAGTGAATTAGATCAAAATTACCTGATAAAACAATCATAATGTTGTTAGAATTCCTTTTCCTGGCATAGATCTAGATTATAAAACCTGACTGAGCTGGTTTACTATCGAGAGAATGTGTGCATGTTCACCCATATGCACAATAGAAATGAAATTATAATTCCATTAGAAATATCAACCAGTATAGATAGAATGAGAAATATATTATAGTGTTGTAATTGTGGATACAAGTTCTATATCTCAGTAGACTAGAGGAAGAGGAGATTATGATCAGCCTTATCACGGGGCAACCAAAAACCCAGGCCCTCTCCGCCATACATCATGTATGTGAAGGAATTGGGACTTACTTAAGTTAGAGTAACATATAATTGTGGAGGTTTGCCGTTACACCAAAACTCTCAAGTATTGGTAAACATTACAAGTCAGTAACTAAGATTCCTAGAGTAGGAATTAAGGATTCTATAGAGGTGCGGTGATTCTTCCAACAATAATTAACTATAAAAATGATATATCATACATGATGAAATTAATTGAAGAATTATCTATGCATAAAAATGAACACAAATTGCAGCTTATTCATTACCAAATACAAAATGGATGGCCAACCTCGAAAGATGTAGTAAAACTTACAAATATGAATTACATGATAAACTTTATATTAAAAAACCTTAAGATTATGTGTGTATATCTAAATATTTTGAAGAAACTGTATTCCCTTCACTAGCAGTTATAACCACCACATATCAAATTGAAGTATTAAGTCTACGGGCAGAGGAGTCCTTACAAACATAGCCACAAATTTAAGCAGTAAATATATAGACAGAAGAGCTATTACGAATACAATATAGGAACAAGAATGAATTTTATGTACTTCCATAAGAACAGAATGCCAGTGCTCAAATTTAAATAATATAAACCACATAATGGTTTAGCAAATAACTTTGAAAAGTAGGAACAATAACTAAACAATGACTCATGAAATATCCTTCAAACACTATTATCGTTAACAAGCATGAAACAAAAGGGAACCAGTCATAAACTACAAAAGCGTTTTCCATCTGGATTTGTTCATATAGTGCTTAAAAAAGGAAAACATATTGAAAATAGAACTCTTATGGCGAACTAGTAGAATATCCAGAAAATAACCCAAGAGATTTTATAGAGTCATCTCGGGAATTTTTAAAAACAAATACCAAAAGTCCATGTACAAACATTAGCTCTGGAGGAACTACAATTAGTTAGTATTTGTGCATATTCCTGTAGTTATATTCCTTGTTGTAACCATAATCTATAAGGGAGATAATCTCCTTCCAAGAAATAGAGCTCCAAATGCAGAATAGGTTGGTAGCTCAGTTGTGGACTATTCCCCATTTTTTATAGAGAGGTGGGTTTGTCCCACGGAGGCTACAACCAAAATATTTGGACCCACGAACGAACCTCTATGGTCATGAAAATACACGTATGAGGAGTAGGAGGCTAAGAGCTATAACAAGCCTGACGCTATAGTAATACTTGAAATGAATATCATAGTTGATAAAAGGAAAAGAAAAATAGAAAGCTTACCATGGAACATAAGTAATATACCGCCAGTGCACATGACAGAGAAATTTCACTGCGCAAACATGAAGAGAAGGTCGGGAGGAAAAACCCTGGCAGGTGAACCGAGAAGGAAAATGATTTCCCTAGCTAAGGAATCTGGGGGAAAAACCCCCAACGAGAAGATTTGTATACAAACAGATATCAACACCCAATAAATAGGGAATGATCCCCTACCCTCCCTGCCTTAAGAAAAAAGGAATATGGTAGTAGGGAAACTACAGTGGAAATGCCATAGAACCAGAAACTAGAGGAACCGAATACAAACACCAAGAAAACCAGGGTAGTGAATTATAAAGAAACCTTAAAACCCAAAATACATACGATTCAAAACTCATTAATAATATACACTCTGGCAATGAACAAATTATATCAGAGTAGAAAACCCATCAGGTGTCTGTCAAGTGGATCAGGTTAGGAAAACCATACCTGGAAAACAAAAGAGCCCCTGAACTGAATCTTAGCACTGTGTTGCTCTCACCACCTGGTAGTCTCCACTCTCCTTTGACCAAAAAAGGGAATTGAAATAAAAAATAGCATGCACCATATTAATTACAGCTTTGTACCTGACGGTTACGGACGTGATGGTTTTTGCCATAACGGTGATGGTTAAATGTGTCGTTTAGCTCTGCAATTACCTGAGACGTTCTTCCTTCTCCGTCAGGACCACCTGTCAAGGAAACACAAATGGTGTTAAATAAGAACCAGTAGGAAATTTTAACGAAAAAATGCATTTCTGGAAAAGGGCTCACAATACTATCGAACTTGAGGGTTGCAGCGGAGGACTCCATCAGATTGTGTACATAAATATGAAGACCTTGGTGGACATATAGTGAAACCCTCAGATTGCTGAGGAGGACACTCGCCACAGTTAAACAAGAAAATGAGGAAAGGTTACGGTTAGGTTGTGGCATAAACGAAGGTGCACGAATCTGAGCCATTGATGTTAAAAATCACAACCCGACCATCCACGACCCATAATGCTAACGACCACCATGTGCGCCCATGTGATTTGGTTACCCTGGCAAGTATACACTAGACCACTAAGCACCTCAGGGGACGTGCTGACAGGGGAAGGGATGGGAGGTTAATACTCTAGTCCAAAGTTATTATAACAAGATAATGAAAGATATATTGAAGTCCTAGACTAAGGTTAATGAGTGCCGAACCCTATCCACCATGATTCTTCCCTAACTAAGGTATTGGTTTATCATATGTCCAAAGGAAGGAAAAACAAAACATGTAAGGGAAGTGAGAAATAAGTGCTAAGGGTAGTGCCATTAAATGTTAGGGGAGAAGGGGTTAGAGCTAGATCTCTATAATAGATGTTTAATTTTAGGAACCTAGTTAAGAAAAACGAAATATTTTCAGAGGCGAGATACGTTACATATTGTATCAGAGGCTAACAACGCCACTCGTCCTAAGACGTGCTATACAAATTAAAGGAAAGCTAATAGATTTTAAAAAATGGTATGGTAAAATACTGAATTTTCATCCATGTAATTGAAACAACAGTCATTGCAAATTGTGGAGGAAATTCCATCCAACACTTACAGAGCGGATTTGTACATTGAACTTGGAGAGGGGGTTACCCTAACAAATGGTTAGTTTTTGGAGGTAATTAATAATTTGCAGTAAGAGTTGGTGCAACTAAGAAGTAGCAATGAGCGGTTCCTAAAGACGAGTTAGGAGGAGGAAAAAATGGTTAGGGGACTCATGAAAAAATCCAAACATAATATAATGGAACAATAAGTAGAGAAAACTAGGAAAAGCGGTACTCGGTTAAAACCTTCAGAATTGGGGGAGAATCTGATAGTACTTATCCACAAAATCAGAAGAAAAAGAATAAATTTGAACTACAAGGAGAATTTTGTCACCTAGAATGCCATACTTTTGACATGGAAAATAAGAAGATGTAGAGTCATGGTTGTTGAACATGACTAAATATTTTCAACTATATGAGTATGAGAGCAACTTGAGGGCTATATTAGCCATTTACCAACTACATGGTAAGGCATCTCTCTAGTGGGAGGAAGCTAAAGGAGTACATCTACTTGAGGAAACGATCATATCATGGGCCCAGTTCTAATATTGGTTTGAAAAATGATACCTATGTGAATAGTATTATGGTGACCATGCTAAGGAGTTCCACAAGATAAAGTTGGGGCAACTCTCGATGGATGAATTTATGGCAGAATTCACAATTTTTCTGTGACACATACCTTGCATTATGGAATAAAAATCTAAGGTACATCAATCTGTGAACGTCCTACCCATAGTGTATAAGGAGTGGATCAAGTTTGGTAACATGAAAACCTTGGAGGAGGCTATGAGAAAAGATAGACTACGCTATCAATAGTTCTGGAATAAAGCTAAAAAATAAAGATTTTGGCCAAACGAAGATAGAAGTAAATATTCTATTGGATAAAAGGGATAGAAACCAACATACCTAAAAAACTTTCGGAAAGATCATATGAGGAAAAAGTTCAACAAAGGAAATATAAACCCGTCATCACAATCCCAACTAGGATCAAGCACTATGAACGTGGATGGGAAGAAAAATGGAAGGGGAAAGGAAATAGAACCCCTAAAATTATGATGATGTGGTGAGCCTTATATGCTCAGAGATTGTCCCCAAAATCCCTAATTGGTGCACAATCTTAAGACTATACAAGAAGCTACTATGATGAAGGACATTTCTTGGAGTATTCTTAGGATAAGCGTTGCACTAGAAGACAAACATACATAACATCAGTCAACAATGATTGAAATTGAAGGTATGCTTTTCAACAAACCTATTTCTATTTTAATTGACCCTAGGGAGAGTTTATACTATATTTGACCTCATATTGTAAAAAAATACTCTCTTCAAACTCAAAAATGTAAAACTACCTGGTTAGTGAAACGGGCCACGTATACAAAGAGAAGAGTGACCAATCAAGTAAACCAATGCCCTTTAGATTTACACAAATATACAACTACAACAAATCTAAATGTCATTCCCTTAGGAATCTACGACACATTAATTGGAATGGATCGGCTTGAGAAGCATGGAGTTGTAATACATTGTTTCATGAAGACAGTGAGCTATGTAGGAGTGCACAAACATAACCATATTATTTAGCAAGTGCTCAAGCCTGTATCAGTATGGAAGATTTCAACAATGCAAACGAAAACGAGTGTGAGGCTATCAATTATATCTAGTACATGTGGAGGAGGGTAAACAATAAGGGCAAGAACCTACCTTGGATAACTTACCCATCGTTATAGAATTTCAAGATGTATTTCCTGAAGAAATTCCCATCTTACCACCACAAAGGGACATAGATTTCACCATAGGTTTGGTACCTAGGGAAATACCCATGTCTAGATCAGCCTAACATATGAGCCGACCTGAATTTCTAGAATAAAGAATGCACTTACAGGAACTATTAGATAAGGGCTATATAAAACTAGGTTTGTCACCCTGGGGGTCACTGTATCATTCATTAAGAAAAGGGATGGCACATTCAGAATGTGCATTGATTACCACTAGCTAAACAAGTTAACTATAAAAAACACGTAACCATTTCCCCATATATACGATTTATTTGACCAAGTACAACGAGAAAATCTCTTTCCAAAGATTGATATGAAAACGAGTTATAATGAAATGAGGATAACCCCGAAAGGTATCGATAAAACAACATTCAGAACAAAATATGGACAATATGAGTTTGTTGCATTTCTATTTGGCCTTACTAATGCCCCTGGAACTTTTATGTGCCTAATGAATAACATACACGACAAATTCTTAGACAAATTTGTGCTAGTGTTTATTGCTGACATCTTAATATACTCAAGGATTGAGGATGAACATAAGGAACGCCTAAAACTGGTATTGCAAAAGTTAAGGGAGAATAATCTGTATTCCAAATACAAAAACTGTGAATTTTATAAAACCAGGATACAATACTTGGGTAATACTATTTCTAAGGAGTGGTTGGTCATTGATCTAGAGAAGGTGAAGGCTATAGTAAATTGGCTAATATTGAAAGATGTCTCAGTTGTTTGATCCCTTATGTGGTTGGTGGGGTATTACCATCGGTTCATTGAAGGTTTCTCTAAATTAGCTCACCTCATCACATACTTACAATGGAAAGGAGTCAAGTATGAATGGACCACAAAATTTCAACGATGTTTTGATAAACTCAAACAATTAGTTACCACAACACCCATCCTGAAACTAGCAAATATAAATGATTAGTTCACAGTGTGTATTGATGCTAGTATAGCGGGAGTGGGAGGAGTATTGTCGCAACATAACTTTGTAATTGCTTATGAATCCACAAAGTTAAAGGGGAATGAAATAAATTACGCAGTATGATATGGAGTTATTCGCATTTATACACGCATTAAAATGTGGGGGCACTATTTATTAGGAAAGAAATTTATTCTAGTTACAGACCATATTAGTCTCCAATATATTTTTTGTCAACCATATTTAAATGTTAGGTAAGTGAGGCAGATGGCCTTTCTTAGAAAGTATGATTTTGATGTAAGGCACATAAAAGGGTAAGAAAATAAGAGAGTTAGTACCCTGAGCATACATGCCCATAATCTAATGAGCATAAATGTTAGTAGAATTAATACCAATTTCCTTGGGAAAATCAGGCATTATATGCTCGTTGACCAAAAATATCTAGAAATATAGCAAAGATTACAACAAATCGATGTATTGGGCTATAACGATGATGCCGAAAAGTTGTTGATGTATAAGAATATAGTGTATACTCCTACAGTGGAGGAATTCAAACAACTAATATTTGATTAGATCTTAAAATTCCTTATGCTTGACACCTGAGGTATCAAAAGATGGTTATTGAACTAAGATAGAAGTTTTTTAGGCTCATAATGAAGAAATATGTAGCATAATTATTGGAAAAAGTCTTAGAGTGTCAATAGGTGAAGGTACAACACTAACACCGGGTAGGTTTACTAAACCCTTTACCCATTCCAGAATGGAAGTGGGAATTCATTTCCTTATATTTCATCACCAGATTTCCCAGGAAAAAAACGCAACATGATTCTACCATAGTGGTCATGGATATTCTATGTAAAGAAACTCATTTTTTGTTGGTACAATCAACTTTTGGTACTGAACAAATTTCACATATTTTTTTGAAGGAAATTTTTCGGCTCCATGGGATTCGTAAAATGATAATGTCTCACATGGATGCCAAGATTACTTTCAAATTTTGGAACCATTTTTTGGTGGCTTGGGTTGCACATTATGCTTCAGTACTGCATATCATCCCCAAAACGATGGTCACACAGAAAGAACCTACAAGATTTTGGAAGATATTCTTAGAATCTATGTTATGGATCAACCAACGAGATGGGAGGATTTCCTTCATTTGGTTGAATTTAATTATAACAACAAGTATTAAGAATCCATTATAATTATCCCATTCTATGCCTTGTATGGAAAATAATGACATACACTTCTTAGTTGGAGTTAGTGAGAGGACAAACGGATTCTTGGACCAGTCACATTACAGGAATTGGAGTAGATACTATGAATAATTAAGGGGAATATTAAGGCATCCCAATATTGGAAAAATGTTATGGAGAAAAAAATAAGACTCAGAGAATTTAAAATTGGGGATCATGTTTACATCCATGTGAAACCAAAGAAAATAATAGTTAGAACGGGTTCTTCCCCAAAGTTGGTGCCCTGCTACTATTAGCCATTTGAAATTTTGCATAGAATATGACCTTTATCTTATCAGCTAGCTCTTCCGAGTCAAATTAAAGTTCATAATGTTTTTCATGTTTCCTTGTTAAAGAAGTATGTACATGATTTCTATCATATTATGATTGAAAAATGTTATAGGGGAACCTCAAGGAGAATTCATGGAAGAACCACTTTGCATTCTTAATCGGAAAGAGATCTAGCACTAGAATCAAGTAGTCGCTCAAGTGAAAGTCTCATGGAGGAACTATACTCCTGATGGGGCCACTCGAGAGCGAGAGGACAAAATGGAGAAAATTTTTATATCATTTTCCCAACCGAATGTACATATGAAGTAGGCACCAACGATAGTGTGAAAATAAAGGGGTAGGGATGTGATATCCCTTATTAGATATTGTTGTTTTAATTTATGTGTATAATAAATGGAAATGGAGCCATAATTATTTGAATAATTATTTTATAAGTATTTTTCTTATTAATGAAAAAAAGGAAATCTATATTAACGAAAACTTTACACTCAAAGAAGACACTCAAGGACAAGATTGTTAATTCCTGATGATCAGAATCATAGAAGATTCTAGATAATATTAAAAGAGGCAGATAAAATCCATTAGAAATGCTTAGGTGAACAACAAGGATGACATTGCTTGCCTATAAAGCACAGTGGGAGAGAAAGGTGGGCTTTAAAAGAAAAATCCTATGAAATAAAACAATAAAGCTTACAAAAGCAAGAAAGCACTCAAATGAAAACAATATCATGAAGAAGGGTAATAATTACCCAAAGAGAGAATTAATGGGGGTAGTTCATTCTTTGGGAAAGAAATCTACCTTGGGGTTGAACTGGAGGCAGTTCGTGGTTTGGTTGACACTGTCTTTCCTCCTGCATGCTTTCTAGTAAGATGGATAGCTAGAACCTCTCGTTAGATCTATGCTAATGAATATGTTTAAACTTTTGATGAATATAAATGTCTTTTTCTTGTTGCTATGATATATATTATATATGAAGCTGTAATAGAAAGCAAAAATCCTCTGTTTCAAATGATTAGGATTAATATCCTTAGATTCCATTGAAAGTGGTATGCTATTGTATATATTGAATAGGATTGTTGTTGCATTTCAATCTATCTAGATAATAATGCATTAGATGAAAATTACTTGATAAAAGAATCAAAATGATGTTATAATTCCTTTTACTGATATAGAGCTAGATTATAAAACGTAACCGAGTTGCTATATTATCAAGAGATTGTGCTCATATTCATGGATATGCGCAATAAAAGTGAAATTAGAAATCCATGAGAAATAGTAACAAGTATACTTATAATGAGAAATAGATTATAGTGTTGTAACGATGGTTACAAGATCTATATCTCAATAGAAAAGTGGAAGAGGAGATTATGATCTGACTTATCACGAGGCAATGACAAAACCTACGCCCCGTCCTTGCAGATCCTTATGGTATGCGAAGATCATGCATGTCAAGGGATTACGAACAACCTAAGGTATAGTAGCATATAATAAATTACAGGATTGGAAGATCATACATGATTAAATTAATTAGAGAATTATTCTTAGTTACAAGCTGAACATAAATTGCAGCTTATTGGTTACCAAAAATAAAGTAGATGCCAAACCTCAGAAAATGCAGTAAAACTCATGTATATGAATTAAATAAGAAATTGTGTATCAAACAAACTTAAAATTTTATATATATAGATAGATTAAAGCAAGTGTATTCCCTGCACTAGCATTTATAAACACCACATATGAAATTTAAGTATTAAGTCTATAGCCAGAGGGGTCCTTACAAACATAACCACACATTTAAGCATTAATTCTACAGGAAAAAGAGTTATTACAAATACAATATAGTAACAAGAATGAAGTAAATATACTTCCATAAGAGCAAAATGAGATTTCTCATATTTAAATAATACAAACCACATATTGGTTTAGCAAACACCATTTAGAAGTAGGAAAAATAATTGAACAAAGACTCTCATGGAAGATCCTTAAAATACCATTATCGTTAAAAAGTATGAAACACAAGGGAACCAGTCATAAACTAAAACAGAATTTTCCATCTAGATTTGTTCACAAACTACTTAAAAAGGAAAAATATATTGAAAATAGAGTTCCTATGTTGAAGTAGTACAATAACGAGAAAATAAACCAAGATATTTTATAGAGTCATCTCGAGAATTCTCAAAAACAAATACCAAGGGTTCATGAACAAAAAATTATCTCTGGAGGAATTACAGTTAGTTAGTATTAGTACATATTTGGTTTGTTCACTTCCTAGACGTAACCATAATCCAAAAGGGAGATAATATCCTTCTCAGAAATACCAGAGATTGGATCTGCAAACATCGAATAGGTTGGTAGCTCAGTGGTGGAAGTATGAACCCAGTCGCCATTTGTTGCAGAGAGGATGGTTTGGCCTATGGACGCTACAACCAAAAAATATTGGGACCCAGGAATGAATGTGTATGGTCGTGAAAACTCAAGTTTGAAGGGCGGGGAAGAGTTAGAATAAGCTCGCTCTATATTTTTTTCTTTTTCTTTTTTCTTTTTTTTTTCCTTTATTTTTTATTTTATTCTTACATTTATAGGCTGCTTCAAATTTGTATTGACTTTTTCCAATACCTCAAAGGAAAATCATCATTAGAAAAAGGGAAAAAAAAATAGAATGGTTACCATAGAACCTAAGAAATAAACCATGAGCGTGCAAACCTAAAGAGTAGTTAGGGAGGAAAAACCTTAACAGTGAACTAATAAGGAAAATGATTTTCCTACCAAAGGGATTTGGAGAAAAACCAATAATGATAAGATTCGTAAACAAACATATATCAACAACTAGTAAACAAGGAATCATCCCCTACCCCCACCTAAAAACCTAAGGAATCCATTAGTAGGGGAACAATAGTGGCAATGCCATAGACGCAGAAAGAATAGGAACCTAGTACGAATACCAAGAAAATCAGGGTAGAAATTATAGAGAAGCCTTAAACCCCAAAATACATACGATTCAAAAGTCAAAATGAACAAATTATGTGAGAGTAGAAAACCTAGCACGAGTCGTAAGGTGGCCCAAGTGAAGAAAACCATACCTACAAACCAAAATAGCTCTTCAAGGGAACCTGAGCATTGTGTTGTGGTCAACACTTGTTAGTCTCCACTCTCCTATGATAGACAAAGGGAATTGAAACAAAAAATGGCATGCACAATATTAACTAGAATTTTCACTTAATGTTGCAAAGGAAACGCCGTAAAGCATAGGGTGTGAAGGAATATTGAAATGTATTGTCTCCCATGTTGTTTAGGGTTGGTGGTGAATGTTTCTCATTGATGGAATTTCCTTTTTCAAGTGCAAAGTAATATTCGTATAGAAAAATAGGTGGAAAATAGAATGGCCCTTGAATTCTTCAAGTAGTGTATGGAAGACTTTTTTTTAGAAAATGTTAGATCTCTTCCATGTGTGGTGTCATGAGAAACATGGATGATGGAAACCATCTTCTAACCTTTTCACTATACAATTTAAAACCAAATAACATAAAATTGTGATTTTTCACTATTTAAAATAAATTTTTCATGCATAAATAAATTCAGCACCAAAACACCCAATTTTATCAAAATAAAAAATCATTTCATTTTCATTAAATAAGACATTCATCCATTTCCTTTCCATTTAACACCCAAAAATCATTTCATTTTCATTAAATAAGACATTCATCCATTTCATTTCCATCTTTTCCATTTTTCTCTAAGATGACTAAGACATTAAGCCTAAGTAAACTGCATTTTCCTTTCCATTTTCCTCTAAAACTGAGGACCATTTTCCTCTCTAAGATGATTAAGAGATTAAACCTAAATAAACTTCATTTTCCTTTCCATTTTCCTCTAAAACTGACTACCATTTTCCTCTAAAACCGACCAAGTAAGACATTAAGCCTAAATAGACTTCATTTTCTTTAAGACGTTCATTCATTCATTTTCATTAAGACTTATTGAAGACGTCCATTCATTTTCATTAAGACTTAAGTAAGACACTCAACCTAAATAGGCTTACATTTTTCTCCACTTTTCTCTAAATAAGACATTAAGCCTAAATAAACTTCATTCATTTTCATTAAGACAGACGTTCATTCATTTTTCATTAATACTCAAAATAAGACACTAAGCCTAAAATAGACTTAACCAGATTTAACCATTAAACCCAACCATTAGACCCAACCAGATTTAACCATTGGACCCAGCACTATATCTCATTATTATTATTATCAACAAAATGGGCAGAGATATTAACCATTAACTCTTTAATGAGAATTAAAGAGTAGACTCATTCAGCGCAATATCACATCCTGATTATAAATAAACGATGGATTGTATCATGATATTATTACATCTTAATCAATTTATAGTATTTTTATTTTTAAATTTTCAAATGATGAGTCGAAAAAATTTATTTGATGCTTGGTTAAATTTGGAGATAGAAATTTCTTGTAAAATAGTTAGCCCATGTTAAAAACTAGCTTACAATATGTTACAATATACAACATGTCAGACACCTAAATATTCTTTTAGCCATACCAATAAAAATGTCATCTAAACAAAAATAAAGATCAGTGATCTGCTCCATCGATTTAGAGAATAAGAAGTTTCATTTTTTGAAATGGATATTACAATACAAAATACAGCTACACGCGCGCAGGTAAACGCCAAACTACCAAACTAAAAACCAAAGAAAATCTTATGAAAGTTAACCCTCCCGAAATCTCTAACAAAATTCGTTTGCGTCTGGAGTCAAAGACTTACTCTACCTCCTCCATCTTGCTCTCCTCCTGGATGGAGGCTTGATTATGAGGCAATACCGAGGAACAAAGCTACGCCTGTGAGCTTAACCACTCATGCTTACTGGAACATTGCAAGGCATAACAACAGTAGGGATATACTGGACAATTCTGTCAAAATATGGGCTTCACATTATACTCCCACAGATGATCCTCTGATTTCAACAGGCCAGATATTGCCTGTGGAGGGAACTCCGTTGGACTTCAGGAAAGAGACGATTGTTGGCACCAGAAGTAATAAAGTGAAGTGTAGGCAGAGGCCCCCTGGGTTTGATAACAAATATGTTCTAGATGGCCCCAAGTTGAAGAATGGACTGAGGATTGCTGCGAGGATTAAGGATCCTTGGAGTCGTAGGGTGATGGAGGTGTGGTCCACTGCTCCAGGGATGCAATTCTATACCAGTAATAATCTCAAATACACTGTGGGCAAAGGGGGCTTCCTGTACAAGCCACACACAGCACTATGCTTCGAGACTCGGGGTTTCCCCAATGCAGTGAATCAGCCTAATTTCCCCTCTATCATTGTCCAACCCGGCCATAACTACAGGCAGACAGTGCTCTACAGGTTCTCACTGGATAAAGTTTGCATATGACATCTTTCCTTTTTTTTGGTCTATTCCCATTGTAACTCCAGTCCAGCAATAAGAGAATAGAACAAATAATGCTCTACAAGTTCTCAGTGGGTAAATAGATTCTTGTGTTCATTATTTCCATTCTAAGTCCAGCAATAAGAGAATTCTCGAAGAATCTGTATGTCTGCATCTGTGCTTTCCCGTCGTTAAATGTGTGTATTACCGAACAATGCTTTTCATTTGGCAGGGAATTTTAGTTTCATTCGGCTATTAGCATTTGGTGATTTGAGTTTTCTTAAATTATATATTTTGAATTCCTGTACCTTCGAGTTGACATCACAAATATAAAATCAAGTGAAAGAAAATCAAGACATGATCTATGTAAGGGAGATTTCATTTAGGTGGAACACAAGCAGTTCGAACATAATTTTCTGCAGAAAAAAATTAAGAAACTATCAGGCATCGCAGTTTCATTATCTGGATAATGCCCATGAAATGCCCATGAAATGATGATAATTCCCAAAGCAAGCCTTGATGAGCCCCAGATGATGAACTGGTCGGGCATACTCGCTAACCCAAATGTTTTCCAAGCCCGTTGAGAGCTGAATTCTGTTCAAACACTGTGCGATTGAAAGACAACTTGTTATTGTTAGATTGCTTACAATGACCTGGAAAGAACCCTTCTCAAAGAACCCTTAAGTAGTGAACTTACAATACTTTATGATCATACTTAGTGTCAATGCATCTTGGATACACATTTATAATGGCAGAATGTTCGGAGTGTCAACTGCATTTTGGTCCCATTCAAGTCTATGACCAACAAAATCCCATCGATCGCAGTTAGAATCTGGCATGCCCCGGATCCTTCACGTCTTCCATACTCCTGAACATTCTTGCCTCAGAGCAGATAATTGAGCATGTGTTTTTGCTCATGAAATAGTATTGTACAGTTAAATTAAATTTGCAGTTACATGGGAAAACCTACCATTTGCCCAAGAACGATGGCAGTAACACTCTCCATGGTGAATGAATGTCTGGGTGCCTTCTTTTTGCAGCTTTGCATTTATGTTGCTAACCAAAGGCCTCTAACAAAAATATTCCATTTATGTGGATAACTAAAAGTCTATAACAAAGGTGTAAAAGTATGTGAACATATAATGATGGATTTCATAATGATGACAGAGTGGTGGCATGGTATGTGTGAACACAGGAGGGTTGAGAGGCTTTGACAATGTGCTATGGAAAGTGCAAAAGTATAGAGGAGGGAGGAAGCCATCTATTCAGTTCACTTACCACAGTTTGGACGACGAACAAGGTGAATCATCTAGATTTAATGTGGATTTAGAATAAGGGTGGGAGGCCTAATTCTCATCTCATTCTTGTTATTATTGTACATAATTATTTAAATTTAAACACCTTGACATTTTCAATAATCAAAGTATTGTAATTCAACCCAGCCATCATAATTCCGACTAGAAAACTCACCTAAAAGAACGGGATATTTTCTCCTTCATTATTAATTATTAATATTGTTGACAGAGATATTGGGCATAGCAGCAAATAGTAAATCTTTGTTTGCTGTTATTTAAAATAAAAATAATGTTATGCAGGTTTTCCTGGTGACCTGGATGTATCAGTGGCTTATAAAATAAGTGGAGACATGGAGATGAGACTTGATTATGAGGCAATACCGAGGAACAAAGCTACGCCTGTGAGCTTAACCACTCATACTTACTGGAATCTTGCAGGGCATAACAACAGTAGGGATATACTGGACAATTCTGTCAAAAAATGGGCTTCACATTATACTCCCACAGATGATCATCTCATTCCAACAGGCCAGATATTGCCTGTGGAGTGAACTCCGTTGGACTTGAGGAAAGAGACGATTGTTGGCACCAGAATTAATAAAGTGAAGAGTAGGCAGAGGCCCCCTGGGTTTGATAACAAATATGTTCTGGACGGCCCCAAGTTGAAGAATGGACTGGGGATTGCTTCGAGGATGAAGGATCCTTGGAGTCGTAGGGTGATGGAGGTGTGGTCCACTACTCCAGGGATGCAGTTCTATACCAGTAATAATCTCAAACACACTGTGGGCAAAGGGGGATTCCTGTACAAGCCACACACAACACTATGCTTCGAGACTCAGGGTTTCCCCAGTGCAGTGAATCAGCCTAATTTCCCCTCTATCATTGTCCAACCCGGCCACATCTACAAGCAGACAGTGCTCTACAGGTTCTCACTGGATAAAGTTTGCATATGACATCTTTCCTTTTTTTTGGTCTACTCCCATTGTAACTCCAGTCCAGTAATAAGAGAATAGAACAAATAATGCTCTACAAGTTCTTAGTGGGTAAATAGATTCTTGTGTTCATTATTTCCATTCTAAGTCCAGCAATAAGAGAATTCTCGGAGAATCTGTATATGTTTGCATCTGTGCTTTCCCGTCGTTAAATGTGTGTATTACCGAACAATGCTTTTCATTTGGCAGGGAATTTCGTTTTCATTCGACTATTAGCATTTGGTGATTTGAGTTTTCTTAAATTATATATTTTGAATTCCTGTACCTTCCAGTTGACATCACAAATATAAAATCAAGTGAAAGAAAATCAAGACATGATCTATGTAAGGGAGATTTCATTTAGGTGGAACACAAGCAGTTCGAACATAATTTTCTGCAGAAAAAAAAATAAGAAACTATCGGGCATCGCAGTTTCATTACCAGGATAATGCCCATGAAATGCCCATGAAATGATGATAATTCCCAAAGCAAGCCTTGATGAGCCCCAGATGATCAACTCGTCGGGCATACTCACTAACCCAAATGTTTTCCAAGCCCGTTGAGAGCTGAATTCTGTTCAAACATTGTCCGATTGAAAGACAACTTGTTATTGTTAGATTGCTTACAATGACCTAGAAAGAACCCTTCTCAAAGAACCCTTAAGTAGTGAACTTACAGTAGTTTATTATCATAATTAGTGTCAATGCATCTTGGATACACATTTATAATGGCAGAATGTTCAGAGTGTCAACTGCATTTTGGTCCCATTCAAGTCTATGACCAACAAAATCCCATCGATCGCAGTTAGAATCTAGCATGCCCCGGATCCTTCACGTCTTCCATACTACTGAACATTCTTGCCTCAGAGCAGATAATTGAGCATGTGTTTTTGCTCATGAAATAGTATTGTACAGTTAAATTAAATTTGCAGTTAAATGGGAAAACCTACCATTTACCCAAGAACGATGGCAATAACACTCTCCATGGTGAATGAATGTCTGGGTGCCTTCTTCTTTTTGCAGCTCTGCATTTATGTTGCTAACCAAAGGCCTGTAACAAAAATATTGCATTTATGTGGATAACTAAAAGTCTATAACAAAGCTGTAAAATTATGTGAACATATAATGATGGATTTCATACTGATGACAGAGTGGTGGCATGGTATGTGTGAACACAAGACTCCTGAACATTCTTGCCTCAGAGCAGATAATTGAGCATGTGTTTTTGCTCATGAAATAGTATTGTACAGATAAATTAAATTTGCAGTTAAATGGGAAAACCTACCATTTGCCCAAGAACGATGGCAATAACACTCTCCATGGTGAATGAATGTCTCGATTCCTTCTTCTTTTTGCAGCTCTGCATTTATGTTGCTAACCAAAGGCCTGTAACAAAAATATTGCATTTATGTGGATAACTAAAAGTCTATAACAAAGGTGTAAAATTATGTGAACATATAATGATGGATTTCATACTGATCACAGAGTGGTGGCATGGTATGTGTGAACACAGGAGGGTTGAGAGGCTTCGACAATGTGCTATGGAAAGTGCAAAAGTATAGAGGAGGGAGGAAGCCATCTATTCAGCTCACTTACCACAGTGTGGACGACGAACAAGGTGAATCATCTAGATTTAATGTGGATTTAGAATATGGGTGGGAGGCCTAATTCTCATCTCATTCTTGTTATTATTGTACAAAATTATTTAAATTTAAACACCTTGATATTTTCAATAATCAAAGTATTGTAATTCAACCCAGCCATCATAATTCCGACCAGAAAACTCACCTAAAAGAACGGGATATTTTCTCCTTCATTATTAATTATTAATATTGTTGACAGAGATATTGGGCGTAGCAGCTAATAGTAAATCTTTGTTTGTTGTTATTTAAAATAAAAATAATGTTATGGATGTTTTCCTGCTGACCTAGATGTATCAGTGGCTTATACAATAAGTCGAGACATGGTGCTGAGACTTGATTATGAGGCAATACCGAGGAACAAAGCTACGCCTGTGAGCTTAACCACTCATGCTTACTGGAACCTTGCAGGGCATAACAACAGTAGGGATATACTGGACAATTATGTCAAAATATGGGCTTCACATTATACTCCCACAGATGATCATCTGATTCCAACAAGCCAGATATTGCCTGTGGAGGGAACTCCGTTGGACTTCAGGAAAGAGACGATTGTTGGCACCAAAATCAATAAAGTGAAGATTTGGTAGAGGCCCCATGGGTTTGATAACAAATATGTTCTCGATGGCCCCAAGTTGAAGAATGGACTGAGGATTGTTGCAAGGATGAAGGATCCTTGGAGTCGTAGGGTGATGGAGGTGTAGTCCACTGCTCCAGGAATGCAGTTCTATACCAGTAATAATCTCAAACACACTGTGGGCAAAGGGGGCTTCCTGTACAAGCCACACAGAGCACTATGCTTCGAGACTCAGGGTTTCCCCAATGCAGTGAATCAACTTAATTTCCCCTCTGTCATTGTCCAACCCGGCCACATCTACAGGCAGACAATGCTCTACACGTTCTCACTGGATAAAGTTCGCATATAACATCTTTCCTTTTTTTTTGTCTATTCCCATTGTAACTCCAGTCCAGCAATAAGAGAATAGAAAAAATAATGCTCTACAAGTTCTCAGTGGGTAAATAGATTCTTGTGTTCATTATTTCCATTCTAAGTCCAACAATAAGAGAATTCTCGGAGAATCTGTATATGTTTGCATCTGTGCTTTCCCGTCGTTAAATGTGTGTGTTACCGAACAATGTTTTTCATTTGGCAGGGAATTTCGTTTTCATTCGGCTATTAGCATTTGGTGATTTGAGTTTTCTTAAATTATATATTTTGAATTCCTGTACCTTCTAGTTGACATCACAAATATAAAATCAAGTGAAATAAAATCAAGACATGATCTATGTAAGGGAGATTTCGTTTAGGTGGAACACAAGCAAGCAGTTCGAACATAATTTTCTGCAGAAAAAAAAATAAGAAACTATCGGGCATCGCAGTTTCATTACCTGGATAATGCCCATGAAATGATGATAATTCCCACAGCAAACCTTGATGAGCCCCAGATGATGAACTGGTCGGGCATACTCACTAACCCAAATGTTTTCCAAGCCCTTTGGGAGCTGAATTCTACTCAAACACTGTCCGATTCAACGTACCAGACATTATAAACCGTATTCAAATCAGAGCAGTGCATATATTCCTGAGAAATTCACAATTCCTCGTGCTCTCTCTCTGCATACATGATCACAATACCCTAGTGCACTATATTAGGCGAAAACCCAAACACATCACGTGAGGAATAGTCAGAGACTACAGCTCTGGACAAACCTTCAATCCATCGGCCGGATCAGAATTTTCTTCATCGTATTTCAAACCCTGGCTTCATGCTTTTTCCTGCCACTGCGTTGATAAATCCCGTGCAGCAAAGGCATTTGCCCTGCCCTATTGGCTATTTGTGTGTGCACGACAGACCAAGTGGGTAGGGTAGAAATACGGGCAGATAATCCGATGGCAACATGACAGACCAAGTGGGTAGGGTAGACATACGGGCAGATAATCCGATGGTAGATAATAATCCGATGGCAGATAATGGTTGAATCGTCTAACAATAAATCTGACGGTTAACATTAAGATAGAAAGGTGTCTAGGGGAGTTCATTTCAGAGGGAAACGCCTTACGGCGTAATTACGGATTTTTAAAACAAAGGCAAGAAACAATTCTGTGTATATCCATGGTTATGCACTTGAGAGTTTTTGCCACAATGATGACAATTGAACGTGTCGTTTAGCTCTAAAAATGTCCGAGTAGTTTCACGTTCCTTATGAGGATCACCTATCAAGGAAACCCAAATGTTGTTAAAGCGAAACAAATAGAAAAGCTTAATGAAAAAATACATTTCTGACAAAGGGCTCCCAAGACTATCAAACCTGAGGATTGGAGTGGAGAACTCCATTGGATTATGTAAAGAAATATGAAGACCTTGCTGGATATACTGTGAAACGCTTGCACCGCTAAGAAGAGCACTCACCACAGTTCACCAATGAAATTAGGAAATGTTTGGGTTAGGTCGCAACATAAATGGATGTGTGCCAATCTGAGCCATTGATGTTGAACATCGCATCCCTACCATGCATGACGGATAACAGTCATGAGCACCTTGTGCACGCATGTGATCTGGTACACCTCGAAAGTATACACTAGACCACAAAGCGCTTTACGAGATGTGCTAACAGCGGAAGGGATGGAAGATTAATACTCTAGTCCGAAGTTATTAGAAGTCGATAATGAAAAATATATTGAAGTCCTAAACTAAGGTTAATGAGAACCCAACCCTATCCATCATGATGCTTACCTAACCAAAGTATTGATTTATCATATGTCCAAAGAGAGGAAAGGAAACATGCAAGGGAAGGGAGAAATAAGTGCTAAGGGTAATGCCATTAAATGTTAGGGATAATTTTTTATTGGAGAAAGCTTTAGACAAAGATCTGTAGAATAAATGTTGAATGTTAGGAACCTAGTTAAGGAAAAAAATAATATTTCGATAGGCGAGGCACATTACAATATTCAAGTTTTTAACTTTGCACCTAGTGATTGACGTGAATAATTTTTAGCTATTGTTATAAGAATTAATCTAAGGAAACGTTCTACTCTTACTGCACACAACGTAGTCGGAACAACTTTCATATTGACAAAACGGGCTCATATCTATGAGGGTACTCTAAATTCCTTAATATGAGAACATTTACAAAATCTGGCATGGCTTCACTAATCATCATTATGATTTATTCTCTTGAGAAATTCATATCCAAATGTGGAAAGTGTGCATGTTCTTAATACAAGAACATATTCAATGAAGTGAAGCTCATTTACAATGCTCAGCTACTAATCTCATGCAAAATTTTCCCTTCAGTTTTACCTGGCCCCATCTTCATTTACATGCATGTAAGCCAAAATAATCTTGTCCATATGTAAAGAAAATGTCATTGGAGGGACTCGAACCCTAGTGGTGTGATGGCAACCGTACCTTCACTAACCCGACAAGTAATTATTATTTTGTAATTGCTTTTGGATAAATATGCAGAACAATATTTTGTTTATGGAGTATCGTCTACTCCACATTTTACGGATGATGAATGTATTTTGTTCAGGATATACACTTGTATTACATTGTGCTTATTTATGTGTTGAAATGATATGACAATTACAATACAATGTTGGAATTTTTATTTGTACTCTTCTTTTTAACGGATATAGTGTGAAAAGTTATTCTATTTGTGATTTATTGTGTGAATTTTTCATGATATATGTATTTTCGATTGTATGCAATTTTCTGGATATATTTGGTTGTGATTGCTTACATTTTTTTGCAATTTTTTTTTATAAAGATTGTCAATAATATGCTATCTATTCTAAAAGATTTGGGGTTTATTCAATTCGTGTTGACACTCTGTATGAATTTTGGTTAGGACATATTATATTCTTACAGATTTCTTTATTATGATTTGAAGGGTTATAAAAATTATTATGCAATTTTTGTAATTTATTGATTTCTAATTTTCTTTTTTTAATATTTTTTCATCCATGTAAGTTTAATTCATATAACTAGTTTAATCTACATTCAACTTGAAATTGTGGTTTACAGAAAACAATAGCGATATCAAGAAATTATAAGATTTAGCAAGATATAAATTTTCAAGGCCCAAAATAAATTATTTTGACTTTTTATTTGATGTGGTTTATATTAGTAAAATTTTGTAATTGGAATAAATGGATAGTTTCTCTTCTTATATCTTGTTTCTCTTTTTTTCCAGACTCCTTGTGGCAATAATTTCTACTTGAAGTCATTCTAGAAATGGATGGGATAAGGTAAGAAGAATTGTGGAAAATGTTGACCTCCTATTCCCTCAAAAATGGCATCTCAGCCCAGAATCAATGCAACCATTTTAATAACTATCCATATGGAAAAGGTTGTAGAAAATGTGGGTGAATCCTAATATGCACCTCCCAAAGTCTAGACACACATGTAGAATCATGACAAGCATGATAAAGCTTATATGACGAAACTTGCGAAACAAAAGTGTTTATCAAATGTAGTTATTGGATGAAATTTTGTTATTGTTCCACCAAATCACTTTGGTCCAATACTTCCAGAGAATGATTGAGAACGACACTAAGGTATGCTTATAGGAGAATGCTCGGGAGACAAAATGGAATGCAGGTAGTGGTGTGCTAATCTTCCTCATGTTGTTGGTATTTCTATGTAGTGTGACTATGTTGTTATATCTGTAGCACTATATGGTGGATATGAGGATGATGAGGACCATGATGAATTGATTCTTTATACTAGAAGGTATGCAACTTATTCTTTTTCTGAAAACTACACATCTAGGAAGGGTTAGTAGTTTACACTCAAAATAAATTTTTCATGCTTTTGTGACATAAATTATTTTTATTATTGTTATTGATTTTTTATTAATAAGAATGCAATGATACTAAATTTGATTCCAAATTTTGGTATAATACGTTCTCTAATAAAAAGTTATGACTTTGATATGTTTTCAATCATCATGGAAGAGATATTAGTAGGGACAAGAGAACAAATCAAGAGAAATCCCTTCATTAGAAGTTCATTAAATCTAATGAGGCATTGTGAGTTAGCTATAAGATTGGTTATTGAGTCCATGTTTTCAGTTCCATTTTCAATTTTCTTGTGTTGAAACTGTGATAATGCATGATATCTACATGTGTGATTTAACTTATCAGTTAACCTTAGGATGAAATTCATTCATCATGTGGCTAATGTAATTTTAATTTTGATCTTTGTAATTCAATTTCAAGTGTCATAAGGAGAAGTGTTCATCTTATGCATGAGAAATTATTTTTAGGTGATTGAAAATAGTTTTTTCCACCCTGTATTTTTAAAGGCCGTATTCATTTTGAATAGGTTTTCGTTTGGAATAATATAGCTTTATCCCTTGCTATGTGTTCACTTCCACTTGGAATGTGTAATTTTGGTTGTATAGGATCTAGTATCAAGTACTTACTTGTGGTTCTGAATCTAGCATTTAATGTTGGAAGATTGTATATACAACCATGCTTTTCATAACTTCGCCATATTATGTCAAGATTTTCTTGAAGCTCTAGCAGTGTGTCATTATTTGGACAATATAATGTTATATCCATATCTACTCCACAGTTACTATGTGGCCATTGTTGTTCCACCCCATTAAGCCCTTGAAAGTTGAGCTAAAAAAGAAACAATTGTTTAAAATGATTTCGATGACTTGTGTCACAAGAGTAATTACCATGCACCCAAATCAAATGGAAACAATAAATGGGTTTTACTATTGATATTATATGTTTCATATTGTTTTATACATAGGTGAGCCAGACATGAAAACATTGACAACTTTTTCCTTAGACATAAAATTTATGTGTGATATGGTTTTTCTATTTGAGGGGAAGGACATGTATTTGTTGAAATCTTAGGCACATTTGGTTGTTGATGGGTTGGCATTAAGTTTTGATATTTTGAATAAAAAATAAATGTTTTTATCATAGTTAGATAGTTTTTTGTTTGTCTTTCATGTCATATCATTATTTTTGTTCACCTTGCATTGTCATTTTTTGAAAGTGGGTTGTACAAAATTTATATTTAAGGAAGCATTCCAAAGGAATTTCGTCACTTGAAGAGCCTTATAAGCATGTAATTGCATAACTAAAATGTTTCAGGTGAAATTCTTCGCTCAATGGGGAATTTGAAAGAACTAGTATTTTTTTGAGATTCCTTTTTGTTATTTCTAAATGGTCATGATGGAAACATCCAAACTGGGATTAAAATTTAGAGATATTATCTCATATAAGAATTTGAGGTGTTCCAGTTTTGTTTCATTGTTCATATCATATGCTTATTTTTCAATGGGTGTATGGTAATAATTGAATGAATAATGACCTTAACAATAATTCACTAACTACAGAAATTCTGAGGGAACTTATTAGAATTTCAAACTTGAAGATCACGTAGCTCGATTTCAAGTTCATAATCTATGTTTTTTTTCCATTTACATAGAAAAATTACATATTTTCTTTTGTGAACTTGGTAGGACATCCTCTATTTATATTATTTGTCCAAAATCAAATTTCCCATTGTTCCAGGTGGCCTCACCTATGCGAAGGAAACTAGGTAGCCACCTGTGAGCACTAAAAGATGTCCAAAATTTATATAAGTCCCTCTCTATCAGTCTAACAACAATATCTATACTATCTATATTGCAATTCAAGTTTAACAAGTAAAAGCTATTCGTCATAAAAATTCAATAAAATGTAGATGTACCTCTGATTCATTCGTCTTCTGAGCATATTACTGGGGCTGGCGCTTTGGTACTCGAGCGCAACATCTTGCTCCTCTTCATGTCCTACAGTGTTTGTTCAATTCTTGCTAGTGCTAAGTTGTTTCAACTACTACTATCTCCCTGAGGAGTTCTTCTCTGATGGGATCCTTCTCCTTAGTGTCCTCATTCTCCTACGAACCTTTTCTTGTTTCTTGTTCCCTATTGAGAGTCACAGCTTGGGCCACCATGTTCTTCAGGACCTAGTATTGCTGGGTTTGAGTGTCTGAAGAGAGTATGCCATCTGCAGGAGTTCCCTAGGTCATGAACCATGTCCTCCCATTCTTCCATGGGAATGTCTTGGTTCCTTATGTTGTCATTTAGTTCTTGCCCCCAACAAGCTATTTGGGCTCTGATCTCTGGTGGGTTCCCTGCCATGTACGTGTCGATGAGGTTCTTCATGTGTTCTCATCCTCTCTTTCTCCCTCTCTTGCTTTTCTCTCTTTTGGGGCTGCTCACCCCCTCAACAATATTTTGCCTCTATCTCTCTTACCCTTCCTGGTCCCCTCTTTTCCATCTCTTTCAATATTGTCTTCATCGATGCTACTTTTTTCTTATTTATTTTTTCTAGCCTCCACTTTGTGCTAGATGTAGTTTGCGGTGAGACCTATCACATAGTAATAAAAAGTATCAATTTGATGTTGTACAAAACAATTTTTCATTTACCTGTGCCATGTTTGGTATCCCTTTCAAGGCCAGATCTGAGACTTTTTGAGGTTCTTTTTAGCTTTTCCCCAACCGTCTCATGGATTTGGTTTTGTTTGTCCCTTTCTTCTTTTACCTTCGAGCTATTCTCTCTCCGTCGTTCGTCACTCAAACACTGCAACAGAGGCATCCACACAGGACCACCACCATGGTAAACAGAATTCCTATTATGTACTTTCAATCAAAGCTTGGACATGGATAATTGATCTGAGGGTCTAAGTAGCAAGACCCTGGCCCTATTCTTCACTGCACCACGTAAATTTCTTCTTTTTCCTCTTTTCTCTATCCTCTTTATTCTATGTAAGTCTCTATTTTTTCCCTCTATTTTACCCAAGGAGTTCCAAGCAGGAATCTGAAGGGCCTCAATATCTTGCATTTCATTTCTTGAGTTTACCATGGTGGAATCCTCTCCACTCCTGGTATTTGCACCACCCTCTCCTATCTGTAGGCACCACCTATCAAAAGAGAGCTTCCCTAGCCTAGTATCCTTACCAGGTTTTCTCGTCTTTCCTCTACTTGCTCCTTTTTCTTGGGGCTCCATCTTCGGCGCCAGGGTTTTCATTCTCGTATCTCTCCTTAATAAATCTATAATCTTCAGCCATCTAGGGTTCCATGAGTTCCTAGACTCATCTCTAGCATAATCCCTACATATTCTAGACACTTTTCCTAGTTTTATAAAGAAGGGCATGCTAATTCTTAAGAGGTTTAGGGCCAGAATAGCTACATACCTGTTAGTGCCAGTGTCTTCACACCACCATCAGTGATCAAAATTACTCTTTTGCATTTCATAATAGTTCTCCCATTCTGATGAGTTGCATTCCATTAGGTCATGGATCAACTGATGTTAGGGTTCATTTCAGTTTTTCCCCTATGACATATATCTGCTAGACTCCTTTTTGAGTCAATGGTTCATACTTATTTTTAGTTTACTTCATCAATTAGGTCTTAGGTCTTAGGTTTTCAGTTTCATTAGGTATTACAATTTTACGATGGTCAAATTTCAGCAAGTATTGATTAATAATGGTCAGCAGACATATGAGGATGACAATAATGATCAGAAAAGTTTTAATTTATTAATTTGTAAGCTTAATAAAATTTTCACCTCAAAACTAGTTTTGAGGTGAAAACAGAGCATTGGTATATTATTTCTAAATTTCATGTAATTTTATTGATCCTATACGTAAGAAATGGTTCCATGCTACTCCTGATCACCTAGTGATATTACCAAAGTACATGCCACTGCAAAAAGTCAAAGAAATTGAGCATCAGTTCACCTATCCAAGCAAAAAGTCAAATATTAGAAAAACAGAACATTTGAAAAAGGAAGATAGACATTACAAAGTGGGTTTTGTACATCAAAAACAAAAAAGTGGAAAATATATATAAAGATTATGCCCCTATGAATTATTTCATAGTTTGAGTTGAAAATCAAGAGCTAAAAGGCGATTTTGAAGTGTCATTAAGCAAAGGTGTGAAAGTGTTGTGTTTTTGGACAAGTTTAGATCAACACTATGCACCAGAGGCTGACGCTATACACTTGGATGGTGCTATGCAGTTGGGTGACTTCCTCAATGTAAAATTGAATAGGCTATACACACCTGGCTGGCACTACGCACCTGGGTGAGGCACTGCGCAGCTAGCAGCCAAGCCCCAAAATGCTCCAAAATCACTCAATTTGCTTCAAATCTCTCAATTTATCTCTTTGCAAGTAAGCAAATCAAATCTTTCTTGTTGAAAACGGTTCTGCATCAAGTCTTGGTGATTGTTTCACTCATAAATTTAAAACCCTAGCATTCACCCAAATTGTCTAATAAAAATTAACAAGCTCACTTTCTCATTTGTTTTCCTATCTCACCCATTTGATATTATTCTCTAAACCTCATTCCCTAATATATTTTCCCCAAATCCCATTCCCACATACAAATTTCCCAAAACATATATATACTCCCCAAAACTCTACATACTTACTCCTACATACATCTCTAAACCTTACTCGCTCCCTAAATCTCATTCACACTCCCATTCACTCTCACTTACTCATCCATAAAATCTCTTCATAGTCATCATTCATCCACCCTATCTCTTCATTCACCACAAGTGATCACATCAATAAAAACAATGGAAAGAGAAAGTGAATATGAGCTTGAAGAAGACACCCTCAGTGATAGTTCCAGAGAGAGAAACATGCAACACAGGAAGCATCATGAAGGAGGAAGGTTTATGAGAGAGGAGCCTATCAGGTTGAGAGTGTTGCTAGCATGCCAACTTGTTGTTTCTTGTTTTAAACACCAGTCATGCTTTGTTTTTTGTGAAATGGTACAAATAATTAAATTTCATCATGAGTTGGCAAGATTGTTTGTGACACATTTGGACAACAATGAAGTAAACCTTGCTGGAATCACATTCACCTTATCAACAACTATTATCTTAGAGGCTACAGGTATTCTAGATGTGGGTGAAAAATGGAACAAAGGTCAAGATATTTACAGGGAGTACTATGAGCCTTACATCAAGCCTAGATACCAAAGCAAACTCAAGAGAGTATTCCCCTTCAAGTTTTTGGAGGATAGGTTTGATCCATTGATAAAAGTCATCATCAAGAACTTTACTTTTGAAGGTAGGTTCTCCCGATTGTATGCCTACCATATTAGGTTGTTGATGCATTTCACTAGGGTGAGAATGATGAATATCCCCTACTTCATGTTTAGAAACATTGAGAAGATGGAACTTATTGTAAAGAAGAATCCATATCCCCAGTAGTTGACTAGCATTTACCACTACTTCTTGATTAAAATCATTGCTTTAGATCTGCTAAACCTTCTTAACATGCCATGGGAGACTTTCATTTTTCATGAGATGTTCAAATGCCCTCATGTCTTTTCATCAGTGACTCATGAAGGAGGTGGACCTTCAAGACATGAAAAGGTCAGAGAGACTGAAATTGTTGGAGTGCCAGTGTTTGTGACATATGAGAGGGGCACTAGGAAACTTTCTGCAGCTGCTAGGTGAGTATTATCTCCACAAGGTGAGGAAGGGGTCTTGCCTTCATTATTAGGCTATAGGCAAATCCTATCTCCACAAGGAGTGGAAGGGGCTTTCGCTTCTTCTTCAGCTAAACAAGTACAAGTTGAGCAGCAAAGCAAGGGAAAAGGTAAAAGCAATAAAATGATGCATAAGAACGATTTTAGTGATGGGAAGGAAAGAGATTTCACTCTTATTGATCATGATGAGTCACAAAAACATTTCATTCATCATGGAGTTCACATTATTGATTTGGAAACTCAGGATCTGAAGACTATCAAAGGCAAGATCATAAAGGAACAAGAGGTTGAGATACAAGCCTTGTCATATAACTTATAGAGGGCTAAGTGGGTGATCAAATATCTAGAGCAAGAAAATAAACAAATAAGAAACAAGCAAGTCCTCGTGGAGCTACAAACGATCAAAGAAGAGAGTCAAAAGGTCAATGAGGCCAATGTTCCTTTGACTCCTATTGAGCAAGAGATTGGGAATGACAGGGAAGCATGGCTAGAAAGGGTTAATATACAACTTGAGGGGCTGACTGAGAAGGCCAACAGAGATAAGAAGATGCTTCCCACATGGCCTACCACTACATGACTCGAAACAAGATCTGCAACATAAGAATGAGGAAGCTTAAAGCTAGGTTGAGGAAGGTCTTAAGGAGAAAAAATGAGCAAGATAAATTGAAAATCATGGTTGAAGCATCAATAGCCCATGAAAGAAACTAATGATGGTGCCTTGTGCCAAATCTGGGCAAGTTTTGACAAATTTTGGTCATTTTCAATTTTTGAAATTTTGGAACACAGAAAATTGTCCTAGGTGCATAGAACCATCGACACTACAATTTTCACTAGAGGAATTTTTGAAGAAATGGCTTACATATATAGATTCAGCATGATGAGAGAATCACACCCAGAAAATCTCAGCAAATTTGGAGCAAAACTAGGTTAGCAAAATGGAAAAAAACTACCAAAAAATGACCTTCGTGCCTCTTTTCGGACACACTGAAGATGCCTTGGGAGATTTCACTTTTGATGGGGCAATTGACCTCTAAATGCAAAACTTCAAGATCTTATAGAAACTAGATAGGAATAACATTCCAATGAGCTATCCTCTGCTCACTTTGGCCAAGGGGAAGGCCTTGCTTAACTTCCCAGAAACTATGCTGCTGAATTAATATTTTGTGTTGCTTGGCCGCATTCCAGATTAGAGAACCTGGGCTAACTTCTAAAATTTGGATTAGTTTTTTTGTAGGTCTATTACTGGCATATTTTGTTGTCGAGAAGGTGGCCGAGGGGGTGAACAACCAGGTAAGCCACTCCAACCAAATGCGAGCAACCATGACCTCATTGTTGTGATAAGGATCTCATGATCCATTTCCACGTGCACACTTTGGTAGGCATACTGTGTCCCATTTGACCACAGCCCATTTGCAATGTTGTCATGAATTTCCACACGAAAAAAATCGTTAGATATGTTTGATTTCATTGAAAACCTATTTCGGTGCAGCGAGGATAGAGAAGAGATACAATAGCATTGATTGGAGAACTGCTTTAAAAGGTGAGGATAGAGAAGAGATACAATAGCATTGATTGGAGAACTGATACAATAGCATTGATTGCATAACATCCTCCAAGATGAGTGCTTCAGGGCAAAGTCATAGATGGGAGCTCCAAGATATTTGGAAGGGAGGGTAGCAATAGAGAATACAAGGATATGGGCGATGGAAGCTTGGGTAATAGCAGGGGTATGAAAAAATAAAATTTGGGATTTGGCTTTATTTATTCTCGTGCCAGAGGCATCAAAAAAATCCGTGAGTAGAGATCTGAATTGACATGCTTCCTGGAATGAAGGATGATCAAAATGCATGATGTCATCCATGAATTGCTGGTGGGGGGCGTATTATGAAAGGACAAGCCTCTTATATGTTGGGATTACAAAGCCTTTTTAATGCTTCTGCCAAGACCTTCTGCCATAGTAATGAAGATGAAAAGGTAGAGCGGGTCTCCATGTATGATTCCTTGGGAAGGATGGAAAGGGGAGGAGGGAATACCATTGATCAAAACATAGAAGAAGGATGAAGATATGAGACTCATTACCCATCTTACCCAGGGGAGAGCTAAACCAAAGGCAATTAGAGTTTTTTGAATATACAGCCAACTTACACTATCAAATGCTTTTGAGAGATCTATTTTAAGGATCATACCTGAATTTTTGGAGTGCTTTAGAGAGTGGATGATTTCGTGAGTAAGGATGATGCCATCAGTAATCTACCTGCCTTCCACATATCCAGATTGCTGAAGCGAAATGAGAAGGGGGAGCAGTGATTTGAGTCTTAGAAGCAATGATTTTGGAGACAATCTTGTAGATTACATTGCACAGGGCAATAGGCCAATATCTGTGAGGGGTACTAGATTGAGCTTCCTTGGGCAATAGGCCAATATAATAAAAAATAATAAAAAAGTTAAAAAAAAAACCCACTTCTTCAGATGGAATGAAGGAAATTATTATTTTATCAAAATATCTTAAATTTTAATAATTTTATACAAAAAGTGATATATAATATTTCTAAAATATTAATAAAAAAAATAATTCTGAGCAGCTATTATAACAATAAATGATAAAATGTTGTTCTACTCTTGTCTATGCAAAAATATATAGAGCATCGAAACATAGTTTGGATGCTCATCGATACTTGATGTCTTGTTTTTGGTAATATTGGGAAAAATATGAAAAATTGTAAATCTACTTAAGCATTTCGATGTATTACCATTTTCTGATCGACTCGACCACGTTAAAAGCGACAATCCTAATCGAAAAATCCTAATAATTACGAGAAAAAACATTTTCTGTTATGCATTAGACAAGCTCTCTTCAACAACCTGTGGATTAGCAGCAGAATTTGGATTTGGGTCACACAGTAATGACTGCACCCACACGATACGAACATAAGTAGTTAGCAACAATACTATTGCAGCTAAAAGCATTAGTAGCTTAGATTTCCCTTCTATTAGAATATCACATTATACTTCATCAAGAAAACCTCACAACGAAAAAGCTACCTGAATTGAAGTGAGAACTGCGGCGACATCGTAGGCTGGGCTCCACTGGTTTTGCAAAATGTTCAAGCAAATGCCCCCATGATTATAAACTGCACAGAACGAACCAAAGATCACTTCGTTGATCATTACGAAAACCCTCTGGTTTGAGAACAAGGGGGTAAATTTCATGGTTTCTTTTTTATTTTTTTAGGAAATATTCAGGTAGATTAAGCACATAGGAGTTATTTTAGTTAAAGGAATTCGACAAATTGAACTAACCCATTAACCTATTACATTAGATTTCATCATTCTTGCACCATCAAATACTATTTAATAAACATATTAAATAACCAGTTTGTATTTACTGAAATATAAGAAAGTTAAGTTTGTATAGACAGCACTTACCATTCGGGTGAAACATGTTCGATACAAACCTCACGTTTGGAGGTGTGTTAGGATAGTCCTCCCTGAACTCGAGGGTTGGCTTGAATATGCCTACAAAATTGAGATACAAAACTGATCAAGTTAGTCAATCGAAATCTCTGAAGTAGACAGAGAGTCGTTTACTTTGGGGAAATACTCACCATCATCCCATATAGTCTCTGGAGGCCTGCAAACAAATATGCGCACTGGTCAGTCATGACCTACTTGAATCAAACTTGAACAAAACACGCGGATTCAGATGAATCCAAACGTTAAGAGGAGAAACATGATTATTTAATGATGAAGAAGACATATAAAATGGCAGAAACCCTAATATATATACCCGAAAATAATAGCATCCCACAACATGACATTACCCTGCCGCAGAGATCAGCTAACACCTGAAGGGGCGTCTTCTTCCAACCTCTTCAGATCAGCCGTCAGCCTCTTCATGCACGCACTAGACTTGTTTCCTCCCTCCATCCTACGTCCTTCGATACCACAATTACTACGATGCTAGCGAAGAAAAGATCACAAGTGAGCAAAGAAAAAAATTCAAGAAGAAGAAGCAATGAAGTTGTGTGTCTCTCCTGATTATAACCACCTGAAAACGCCAGCTCTTTTTCCTCTTTATTTATAAAGATATTTTCCCTTAATTGTCCGCGTGCCGACCTTACATCAAGGTCGTTGTTTTTGTTAACAAAAAAAATATTTTTTCTTTTAAATCATTCCATACTTTAAAACAAGGTTGATAGCTAATGCGGAACGAGCAAGTCCTAACCCAATTTTTTAATAGTATTATTCTGAATCTATTTCTTAGTGTTTGTAGTTTGTATAGCGAAAGCATAGTTAGTTATTTTACAACTAGCACAGTTATATTTATCAATATGGTTGATATAGTCAGATAAATTTATATCAATCACATTAATAATTATTATCTATATTTAACATTATTAATAACTATATAATATTAACACCAGATTTTTATATATATTATTGTATAAAATTATATTTATTATTATATAATTATATAAATTCTTCTAATTATTATAATAATATAAGTAATAGCTCATAATAATATGGATTATCATTTATTGTTAGTTATATCTATAATATAAAATTTATAAATACTAATAATAATAAAATATATAATTATAATTGATTATAAATTAAATTAAAATTATATTATTTTACTAAATATACAAATATATTACCCTATAATAATATAATATATTCAATATTTTCTCATATATTAGGAGTTTATATTATTATTATACATTAATATTATATTTATGTATATTTATATTAAATAATCAATAATATAATGCATAATCTATTTATATTATCTCATAATATACAATTATAATATTATTATAATAATAATATAATCAATATTGTTATAATATAACTAAAATGAAAAAGAGGCACTACATTCGTCAAAGACAAGAGAATCTCTTACACCTCCCTAAGGTAGCTCTTAAGAATTTTTGAGGTAGATTCTCACTAGGAAAACTAAAGTTAATAATAAATTTGCTCTACACGATTGGAATTCCTACCTTAAAAAGCTTTATCAATCTCCAAATGTCATGGATAACTTTGAAACCCTGCTCACAACGAAAGTTTTCTCTTTAGAAGACATTGAGTTTGGGGTTAATCGCCTAGCTAGTGGGAAAGCTAAGGACATTGAAGGATACGAGGTGGAAATTTTTAAAAGTGAGGATGCAAATAACCCCTCTAATTATCACACAATTATGATCAGCCCTTGTCGGAAATAATATTAAGAGAGGGTGTGGGGGGGTGAATTTGTTTTAGCAATTTAACAATTTTTTCATTTCCATGAAGAAATTGATATACATTACTTCTGTTAATTCAACCTGCATATATACGCAATTGTGTTTAGAGAAAATCGTGTATATCTTGCAAACTTCTAACTTAGTTAACTGATCTTAATATGTGTATTAGAACCATAAAGCAGTAATCAAGTGCAGTGAACAGTACAGGAAATCAGACAGATGAACACAAGATATAAGGTGGAAACCCAATGTGCAGTCTTATACCAGTGTGCATGCTTTTACCTGCAGAAGGCTATAACCTTTTCTCATTCTCGAGCTTCACTTGGAAGGGAGCTACAACCCCCTTAGCTCTCGTACTAGCTGATGTACTAGTACGTAGGTGCTCACTTACAAAAGGCTGCAACTTTCTGTTTTTTGCCACGGACCACGTTTCATAAATTTTTCGGTTGGATCTATCAATCAAACATCAAATATATCTGCATCAACCAATCTCCTTTATACCATCCAAAAACTGAATCAAACAATCACTTCTCTGAATCCTTTAGCTAGAATATAGTAAAAGTAACCAGAAATCAATCCTGAACCTAGAACGTTGCAACAATAAATAGAAGTAGCTAAAACATTTTTATGAGATGTATGCTACTTCAATATGTAGAACCTACATCCATACACTAATATATTAATGGAAACTTGCATATACACTGTTTTGAATCACTGAACCAACATGTATATGCACCTTTCCTATGTTGAACTTGCGTATACATCTATAAAAGATAATTTACCCTTTTCAACTATTCGGACATCAGATATCCCCAGATCATCAAATTTACAGATCAAGTCATGTGCCAAATATAAAAGATCAAAATCACACAAAGATACTTCTCTTTAAGCCTTAAGATCTTGACCCATCAATAGAACTTATCCTTCTTCTAGCGCTCAGGTTCCTTCTTGATCCTGCTACTCGCCATAACCCAATGACTAGTATTCGAGATCTTGCTCTTCATCAAATATTCAATCCTTGAGTTCCTTTGCCTAATGACCTCCTCCTCCTTTTATAGTCTTAGGCTTTACATAATACCATGGTCCAAAACCACTTAGAAGCAATACCTTGGACCAAATACCTAGTTCAACACTTGGATCAAGATACCATGGATCAATACCACAGGTCAAAATACCACAGACCAAAACCAAGTTTTCCAACATGAACACGCTTTCCGTTGCATGAAAGTGTCTGTATATGCATACGCGCCTTCTAGATTTCTAACCTGTGTGTATACGCGACTTGGTCAGCAGGAACTTGCATATAACTCATTTTCCTTTATTCTAAGAACTTGTGAGCCTGAATTCTCATCTGAGTGATTTTCCAAGTGAGTTGCCATCAAGGACAATACCTGTGCCATAGTGCCAAGACTGTGTCATAATGCCAACAATCTCCCCCTTTGGACTTGATGGCAACCACAAGTCACTCTCCCCCTTTGTCATCAAGGGAAAAGGGCTATGCTCCCCCTGAGTACATGTTCAAATCTCTGCTCTCCTAATCAGTGCTCCCCCTCACTGTAAGCAATGTCTACAAAAAGATGTTCTACAACAAGAGCATGACTCTATACATCATAAATGACCTTCCTATCACCAAAGACTCATACATACATCCATCTCCCAACCAAGTGGGGATATACTAAGATTGACTCATCCACCAAACCAAGTGGGGATACACCAAAAGTTTATACATGATAGGACAACAACGTTACATAATCCATCCCAGGCATAGTGGGGAAACAAGGTAGGTCATTACGTGACCTTGATAGTAGAAGAAATAGAAGACAGAGAGACCAAATATCTAAGACAAGACTATGATAGTCATTAGAAACTATCATCAGCAGCATCTGTCAATCACCATCCAGACCATCAACCATGATCTCCTTCTGCACCTGTTCCACTTAAGTAAAAAACAATTATGAAGTTGTACCAATATCTTCTAAGATAATGCCAACAATGCATTATTGGAAGTATATGCTCCCCCTGCACCTGCGCCAGATGGTCTCCGTCACACCCATATTAGACTCTTTTCAACTTGAGTCTGGCCCAGTGCTTTTCTTCAAACCAACATATACGCAACTATATCCACAGAAAGAGGCATATGTACGCAGATACTCTTCATGAGACTCGCCTACAATCACTTTTCTCTGAAACAGGTAAGTGTCAACAACAAGAAGATGCATCGACTACTCCCAACTTCTGTTTGAGGTGTTTAAATGTCTCACTGGGCAATGGTTTGGTGAATATATCAACAACCTATTCCTTGGAGGGAACATACTCCAATTTGACTTTTTGTTCAAGCACTTGTTTCCGGAGGAAATGATATTTGATAGGTATGTGGTTGGCCTTTGAATGCATGACCACATTCTTTGAAATATTGATTGGGCTTGTATTATCACATAAAATAGAGATAGGTCGAGTATAAGTGATTTGAATGCCTTGCGATGTTTGCATCATCCAAAGGAGTTGTGTGCAACAAGATGTAGCAGCCACATATTCTACTTAAGGTGTAGATAATGCAATTGAACTTTGTTTCTTGCTGAAACAAGATACTAATCTAGAACCCATAAAGAATGCACCACCACTAGTGCTTTTTCTATCATCCACGCTTCCTACCCAATCTGCATCTGTATATGCATGAAGTGTGAGATCTGTATTTCTAAGATACCATAAGTCGTAGTGTTGTGTTCCTTGAAGATATTAGGAGTTTATATTATTATTATAATATTTATATAATATTTATATAATAATATATAGAAATAATATGGTTGTTAATATTTATATAGTTATCAATAATTATTCGATAACAAATATTAATATTATTATAATAATATACAAATATAGTTATTATTATAAAATAAATATAATCGATATTATTATAATATAACTAAAAGGAAAAAGAGGAAGTACATTTGTCAAAGATAAGAGAATCTCTTACGCCTCTCTAAGCTAGCTCCTAAGAAATTTTGGAGGTAGATTCTGACTAGTAAAACTAGAGTTAATAATAAATCTTCTCTACATGATTGGAATCCCTACTTTAAAAAGATTTATGAATCTCCAAATGTCATGGATAACTTTGAAAACCTGCTCATAACAGAAGATTTTTTCACATTAGAAGACATTGAGTTTGGGGTTAATCACCTAGCTAGTGGGAAAGCTAAGGACATTCAAGGTTATCAGGTGGAAATCTTGAAAATTGGAGGTCTTGTCCTCATCCCCCACATCCACAAGCTTTTCAATCAAGCAATCAAGCAAGGGTTCCCTAAACCATGGACTGAGAGCCTAATTATCCCTATTTTTAAAAGTGGGGATACAAATAACCTCTCTAATTATCGGACAATTATGATCAGCCCTTGTCGTCAATAATACTAAGAGAGGGAGCGGGCGGGTGAATTTGTTTTAGCAATTTAACAATTTTTTCATTTCCATAAACAAATTGATATACGCTACTTCTGTTAATTCAACCTGCATATATACGGAACTGTGTTTAGGAAAAATTGTGTATATCTTGCAGACTTCTAATTTAGTTAACTGATCTTAATATGTGTATCAGAACCATAAAGCAGTAATCAAGTGTTGTAATAGTACAGGAAATCAGACACATGAACACAAGATATAAGGTGGAAAACCAATGTGGGTGAAAACCACCTACTGCTATTCGTCTCTATATTCTTTTAACAGGAAACATATTTTTACAATATTTATGTACTGGTGCAGTCTTATACCAGTAAGAAGGCTTCTACCTGTAGAAGGCCATAACCTTTTCTCGTTCTCCAGCTTCCCCTGGAAGGGAGCTACAACCCCCTTAGCTCTTGTACTAGCTGATGTACTAGTACGTAGGTGCTGACCTACAAAAGGATGCAACTTTCTCTTTTTTGCCACGGACCACGTTTCATAAATTTTTAGGTTGGATCCATCAATGAAACATCAAATATATCTACATCAACCAATCTCCTTTATACCATCCAAAAATTGAATCAAAAAATCACTTCTCTGAATGCTTTAGCTAGAATATAGTAACAGTAACCAAAAACCAATCCTGAACCTAGAACGTTGCAACAATAAATAGAAGTAGCTAAAACATTTTTATGAGATGTATGCTACTTCAATATGTAGAACCTGCATGCATACGCTAATATATTAAGGGAAACCTGCATATACACCGTTTTGAATCACTAAACCAACATGTATATGCACCTTTGCTATGCTGAACTTGCGTATAGATCTATAAAAGATAATTTACCCTTTTCAACTATTCGGACATCAGATATACCCAGATCATCAAATTTACAGATCAAGTCATGTGCCAAATATAAAATATCAAAATCACACAAAGATACATCACTTTAAGCCTTAAGATCTTGACCCATCAATAGAACTTATCCTTCTTCTAGTGCTCAGGTTCCTCCTTGATCCTGCTACTCGCCATAACCCAATGACTAGTATTCAAGATCTTGCGCTTCATCAAATATTCAATCCTTGAGTTCCTTTGCCTAATGATATCCTCTGCCCTTTATAGTCTTAGGCTTTACATAATACCATGGTCCAAAACCACTTAGAAGCAATACCTTGGACCAAATACCTAGTTCAACACTTCGGTCAAGATACCATGGATCAATACCACAGGCCAAAATACCAGACACCAAATACCACAGATCAAAACCAAGTTTTCCAACATGAATACGCTTTTCCTTGCATGAAAGTGTGTGTATATGCATACACGCCTTCTAGATTTCTAACCCGTGTGTATACACGACTTGGTCAGCGGGAACTTACGTATAACTCATTTTCCTTTATTCTAATAACTTGTGAGCCTGAACTGTCATCTGAGTGATTTTCCAAGTGAGTTTCCATCAAGGAAAATACCTATGCCATAGTGCCAAGCCTGTGTCATAATGCCAACAATCTCCCCCTTTGGACTTGATGGCAACCCGAAGTCACTCTCCCGCTTTGTCATCAAGGGCAAAGGGTTATGCTCCCCCTGAGTACATGTTCAAATCTCTGCTCTCCTAATCAGTGCTCCCCCTGACTGTAAGCAATGTCTACAAAAAGATGTTCTACAACAAGAACATGACTCTATACATCATAAATGACCTTCCTATCACCAAAGACTCATACATACATCCATATCCCAACCATGTGGGGATATACTAAGATTGACTCATCCACCAAACTAAGTGGGAATACACCAAAAGTTTATACATGATAGAACAAGAACGTTACATAATCCATCCTAGGCATAGTGGGGAAACAAGGTAGGTCATTACATGACCATGATAGTAAAATAAATAGATGACAGAGAGACTAAATATCTAAGACAAGACTATGATAGTCATTAGAAACTATCATCAGCAGCATCTATCAATCACCATCCAGACCATCAACCATGATCTCCTTCTACACCTGTTCCACTTAAGTAAAAGACAATTATGAAGTTGTACCAATATCTTCTAAGATAATGCTAACAATGCATTATTGGAAGTATACGCTCCCCCTACACCTGTGCGAGATGGTCTCCGTCACACCCATATTAGACTCTTTTCAACCTGAGTCTGGCCCAGTTCTTTTCTTCAAACCAACATATACGCAACTATATCCACCGAAACAGGCATATGTACCCAGATACTCTTCACGAGACTCGCATACAATCACTTTTCTCTGAAACAGGTAAGTGTCAACAACAAGATGATGCATCGACTACTCCCAGCTTCTGTCTGAGGTGTTTAAATGTCTCACTCGACAATGGTTTGGTGAATATATCAACAACCTATTCCTTGGAGGGAACATACTCCAATTTGACTTTTTGTTCAAGCACTTGTTCCCGAAGGAAATGATATTTGATAGGTATGTGGTTGGCCTTTGAATGCATGACTAGATTCTTTGAAATATTGATTGGACTTGTATTATCACATAAAATAGAGATAGGTGGAGTATAAGTGATTTGAATTCCTTGCAATGTTTGCATCATCCAAAGGAGTTGTGTGCATCATCCTGAGGCATTTGATTTTGCGATCTGATTCATTTTCAACCAAGGCTTTGAGAGCTTTGAACTTTTCAAAAGCTTTGTCTTTATGCTTCAGATGTCCTATCCAACACATCCTGGAAAAATCGTCAATGAGCAACATATAGTATTCTTCTCCACGAGGTGAATTTTTCCTTGATGGTTCACATAAATGAGTATGGACAAGTTCAAGTGGCTTACTAGCTGATCCTTCCTTCTCATGGAAATGTGTTCTGATTTGCTTACCGAACTCACACGATTTGCATATTGTATTGTTTGGAATTCTAATGTCAAGAAGATTGCGAACAACCTAATATTTGCATTGTTTCCTTACCCGAGGGAAGCTTAGATGCCCCAATCTTCGGTGCCATAGCCAATGTTCATCATTTTTGCTTAGATAGAATTGTTGTTGTCCTCCCTTAAGTGTGTATAAATTATTTGGAGTTCTTATGCTTTTGATCACTGTTTCTCCTTTATCAAGCTCACGAACAATACATCCATTTGATCTAAATACTACCTCATTTCCTTTATCACACATTTGAATAACACTCAATAGATTATGCTTCAAACCATCAACATACATAACATTTCTATCTTTGATCTTTTCATTAAAAAAAAGAAAATCCTTTACCTTTTATGAGTGCAGGGGTGTCATTTCCAAATGAGACCTTCCTTTCCTTTTCTAAGGCACTATATGGCTGAAGTTTGTCTCTATCACCTATCATATACTTCGAGCATCCACTATCGATCTACCACTGATTTTCCTGTCCTTCTGCATATAAGGCTATACAAAATCTTTCTGTTTGCGGTTCTTTCTTTGTCCATGTTTTGTTACCCAATGAAGCTTGCTCCTTTTGAGATGTTTGCAAAACTTACTCTTGTATTCAGAATCTTCATGACCGAAGTTGTTACAAAGAGAGAATTCTATTTCATTTTCTAGAGCAGAAAACTTATTGTAGGTCCTCTTCATGAACCCAGTCATGCTCCTTTTATTTCATGCTTCTCTAGTCATTATGGTCTTGTAGGCAACGCATTGAGCAGATTTGTGTCCAAAGTTTTGACATTAGAAAGATTGGCCATTAAAGAAATTCCTACAATTATCAAATCTATTGATCAGGTGATTGTAGTTTCCAATGACATTCATTCTTGAAGCAAATTGGGAATGATTTACCTATGGTTGGTTGTAGCTTCTCTTCATCCTTGAAGTAGATTGACCTCGATTTACCTGGTGATCAACTTTATCCCTTTGCTGATGATTGTCAACCTGTTCACTTCTCCTTGCTGCATCAAGATAACTCTTGGAAGTTGATGGCTTCTGTTGTTGAGATGCATCTTCAGTATATCCAAGACCTATATTTATTAGAGGAGAACGCTTTACTTTGATAATCTCATCTAAAGTTTCAGATCCTTTAGGAAATCTAAGATCAAGAGCTTTTGTTTTCTCAATATCTTTTCTAAGTCCCACAATTTCACATTCTAACTTTTCATTGTGTTTTTCCCTTTCAGCAAGTTGGAATGTTAGAGTATCTATAATCATACTGTTTTCTTCTAAATAGATTTTAAGTTTAGAAATTTCTTCATAGGGGTCATCTTCATCTATATCATCCAAGAAATCATCCTCTTCAAAAGCCATCAAAATTCTATAATCATTACATGTTCATCTTCATCAGTATTTGAAAATCCATCGTTGTCTTCATGTGTATAATAGTTATGCTTACTTATTCTCTATTTTATATTCCATTTAACCAGTTCCTTACCTTTATCAAGCTTATTTTTATGAGGTCATTTGGTTGCATAGTGACTGACTCTTTGACAAGAAAAGCATTTAAAAGGTAACTTACCTCTGAATCTTGAAAAACCCCATCGAAGGTTCTTGACAGAATTTGATTCTTCCTCTCCTTCTTATGTATGTCCTGACTGATTGTATTCTCCTTTTCCTAAAGCTTTGAATGTGACTTCTCTTATGTCTAATGGACCACCTTTTCTCATTTCGAAAGCAGTTAGGATTCCATCCACTTGTGACATAGTAATACTCGGAAGATTCTGCTTCTCTTCTATGGCAGAAACTTTTGATTCAAACTTAGAAGACAAGGATCTTAGAACATTTTCAACTAAAATCACTTCTTTTATCTCTTCACTCAAGTTTTTCATGTGATTAACAATCTCATATATGCATAGGAAATAACTAGCTACACTTTCATCATTGTGCATTTTGAGAGTTTCATATTGAATTCTGAGAGATTATAGTTTTGCACGTTATACCTGATCATCTCCTTCATAGCTTAGAATGATCTTGTCCCATATTTCTTTGTCGGTTTTGAGTTGCATAACCTTGATGAATTCTAATTGTGATAGACTCCCCAATAGAGTATTGAGAGCCTTTGCATTTGTTTCATACTGCTTTTTACCTGCCATATCTGTAGGAGTTGTTGCTGGAAATGCGTATCCTCCTTTACGATAACTCAAACTTCTGTTCCAAGAGATTGAAGATAGGATGTGGTTCTTACCTTAAAATAGACAAAGTTACTGCCATCAAAAATTGGTGGCCTGATGGATGCCTCTTGTTCGTAGTTGCTGATGATGATAGATATTCGTTCAAGAGATCAAGCTTCTTCTGAACGAGCTGCTCTCATTCCAATTGTTAAAAATAATACTTGGGTGGCGTGAATCAGTATTAGTAATTTAACAATTTTTCATTTCCATAAACAAATTGATATATGCTACTTCTGTTAATTCAAACTGTGTATATACGCAACTGTGTTTATTATAGTTGATTATAATATTATAATAAATATTATTATTAATTATTATAATATATACATATAATACATATAATCTAATAATATAATCAATATTTATAATATTATTAGAGTTATATTATTTTAATATTAATATAACATTTATGTAATATATATGAAATAATCTTGTTGTTATATTTATATAGTTATTAATAATATTGATAATAATATTATATTATTTATAATATATCAAATATAATTATTATTATATAATATATAAAATATTATTATAATATAACTAAAAGGAAAAAGAGGCAGTACATTTGTCAAAGACAAGAGAATGTCTTACACCTCCCTAAGGTAGCTCCTAAGAAATTTTGGAGGTACATTCTCACTAGGAAAACTAAATTTAATCATAAATTTGCTCCAAACGATTGGAATTCCTACCTTAAAAAGCTTTATGAATATCCAAATGTCATGGATAACTTTGAAACCCTGCTCACAATGAAAGTTTTCTCTTTAGAAGACATGGAGTTTGGGGTTAATCGCCTAGCTAGTGGGAAAGCTAAGGACATTGAAGGATACCAGGTGGAAATATTGAAAATTGGAGGTTCTGTCCTTATCCCCCACATCCACAAGTTTTTCAATCAAGCAATAAAGCAAGGGTTCCCTAAACCATGGACTGAGAGCCTCATTATCCCTATTTTTAAAAGTGAGGATGCAAATAACCCCTCTAATTATCAGACAATTATGATCAGCCCTTTTCGGAAATAATATTAAGAGAGAGGGTGGGGGGTGAATTTGTTTTAGCAATTTAACAATTTTTTCATTTCCATAAACAAATTGATATACGCTACTTCTGTTAATTCAACCTGCATATATATGCAACCCTGTTTAGAGAAGACCGCGTATATCTTGCATAATTCTAACTTAGTTAACTGATCTTAATTTGTGTATCAGAACCACAAAGCAGTAATCAAGTGTAGTAAACAGTACAGGAAATCACACAGATGAACACAAGATATAAGGTGGAAACCCAATGTGGGTGAAAACTACCTGCTGCAATTTGTCTCTATATTAGTTTAACAAGAAACACATTTTCACAATATTTATGTAGTGGTGCGGTCTTATGCCAGTGTGTAGGCATCTACCTACAGAAGGCTATAACCTTTTCTCGTTCTCCAGCTTCCCCTGGAAGGGAGCTACAACCCCCTTAGCTCTTGTACGAGTTGATGTACTAGTACGTAGGTGCTGACCTACAAAAGGCTGCAACCTTCTCTTTTATGTCGGCGACCACGTTTCATAAATTTTTAGGTTGGATCCATCAATCAAACATCAAATATATCTACATCAGCCAATCTCCTTTATACCATCCAAAAACAGAATAAAACAATCACTTCTCCGAATGCTCTAGCAAGAATATAGTAACAGTAACCAAAAACCAATCCTGAACCTAGAGCGTTGCAACAATAAATAGAAGTAGCTAAAACATCCTTATGAGATGTACACTACTTCAATATGTAGGACCTGCACGCATATGCTACTATATTAAGGGAAACCTGCATATACACTGTTTTGAATTACTGAACCAAGATCATCAGATTTACAGATCAAGTCATGTGCCACATATAAAAGATCAAAATCACACAAATATACTTCTCTTTAAGCCTTAAGATCTTGATCCATCAATAGAACTTATCCTTGTTATAGCGCTCAGGTTCCTCCTTGATCCTGGTACACGTCATAACCCAATGACTAATATTCGAGATCTTGCTCTTCATCAGATATTCAATCCTTGAGTTCCTTTGCCTAATGATCTCCTCCTCCTTTTATAGTCTTAGGCTTTACATAATACCATGGTCCAAAACAACTTAGAAGCAATAACTTGGACCAAATGCCTAGTTCAACACTTCGGTCAAGATACCATGGATCAATACCACAGGTCAAAATACCACAGACCAAAACCAAGTTTTCCAACATGTACACACTTTTCCTTGCATGAAAGTGTCTGTATACCATACACGCCTTCTGGACTTATAACCCGTTTGTATATGCGACTTGGTCAGCGGGAACTTGCGTGTAACACATTTTCCTTTATTCTAAGAACCTGTGAGCCTGAACTATCATCTGAGTGAATTTCCAAGTGAGCTGCCATCAAGGACAACACCTGTGCCATAGTGCCAAGCCTGTGTCATAATGCCAACAATATCCCCCTTTGGACTTGATGGCAACACCAAGTCATTCTCCCCCTTTTTCGTTATGGGCAAATGGTTATGCTCCCCCTCAGTACATGTTCAAATCTCTACTCTGCTAACCAGTGCTCCCCCTCACTGTAAGCAATGTCTACAAAAAGATGTTCTACAACAAGTACATGACCCTATACATCATAATTCACCTTCCTATCACCAGAGACTCATACATACATCCATCTCCCAACCAAGTGGGGATATACTAAGATTGACTCATCCACCCAACCAAGTGGGGATACACCAAAATTTTATACATGATAGGACAAGAACATTACATCATCCATCCCACGCATAGTGGGGAAGCAAGGTAGGTCATTACATGACCTTGATAGTAAAAGAAATAGCTGACAGAGAGACCAAATATCTAAGACAAGACTATGATATTCATTAGAAACTATCATCAACACCATCTGTAAATCACCATCCAGACCATCAACCATGATATCCCTCTGCATTTGTTCCACTTAAGTAAAAATCAATTATGAAGTTGTACCAATATCTTCTAAGGTAATGCCAACAATGCATTATTGGAAGTATATGCTCCACCTGCACCTGTGCCAGATGGTCTCCGTTAGACCCATATTAGACTCTTTTCAACTTGAGTCTAGCTCAATGCTTTTCTTCAAACCAACATATACGCAACTATATCCACCGAAACAGGCATATGTACGTAGATACTCTTCATGAGACTCGCATACAATCACTTTTCTCTGATGCATCGACTACTCCTAGCTTCTGTCAGAGGTGTTTAAATGTCTCACTGGGCAATGGTTTAGTGAAGATATCAACAACCTATTCCTTGGAGGGAACATACTCCAATTTGACTTTTTGTTCAAGCACTTGTTCCCGGAGGAAATGATATTTGATAGGTATGTGGTTGGCCTTTGAATGCATGACTGGATTCTTTGAAATACTGATTGGACTTGTATTATCACATAAAATAGAGATAGGTGGAGTATAAGAGATTTGAATGCCTTGCAATGTTTGCATCATCCAAAGGAGTTGTGTGCAACAAGATGTAGTAGCCACATATTCTGCTTCAGGTGTAGATAATGCAATTGAACTTTGTTTCTTGCTGAACCAAGATACTAATCTGGAACCGATAAAGAATGCAACACCACTAGTGCTTTTTCTATCATCCATGCTTCCTACCCAATCTGCATCTATATATGCATGAAGTGTGAGATCTGTATCTCTAGGATACCATAAGTCATAGTTTTCTGTTCCTTGAAGATATTAGGAGTTTATATTATTATTATAATATTTATATAATAATATATAGAAATAATATGGTTGTTAATATTTATATAGTTATCAATAATATTCGATAACAATATTATATTATTATAATATTAAAATATATAATTAATATAATTATTATTATTATAATATAACTAGAAGGAAAAAGAGGCAGTACATTCGTCAAAGATAAGAGAATCTCTTACACCTCTCTAAGCTAGCTCCTAAGAAATTTTGGAGGCAGATTCTGACTAGGAAAACTAGAGTTAATAACAAATTTTCTCTACACAATTGGAAGTCCTACTTTAAAAAGATTTATGAATCTCCAAATGTCATGGATAACTTTGAAACCCTGCTCATAACAGAAGAACTTTTCACATTAGAAGACATTGAGTTTGGGGTTAATCGCCTAGCTAGTGGGAAAGCTAAGGACATTGAAGGTTATCAGGTGGAAATCTTGAAAATTGGAGGTCATGTCATCATCCCCCACATCCACAAGCTTTTCAATCAAGCAATCAAGCAAGGGTTCCCTAAACCATGGACTGAGAGCCTCATTATCCCTATTTTTAAAAGTGGGGATACAAATAACCCCTCTAATTATTGGACAATTATGATCAGCCCTTGTCAAAAATAATACTAAGAGAGGGAGTGGGGGGGTGAATTTGTTTTAACAATTTAACAATTTTTTCATTTCCATAAACAAATTGATATACGCTACTTTTGTTAATTCAACCTGCATATCTTACAGACTTCTAATTTAGTTAAGATCTTAAAATGTGTATCAGAACCATAAAGTAGTAATCAAGTGTATTAATAGTACAGGAAATCAGACATATGAACACAAGATATAAGGTGGAAACCCAATGTGGGTGAAAACCACCTGCTGCAATTCGTCTCTATATTATTTTAACAAGAAACATATTTTTACAATACTTATGTACTGGTGAAATCTTACACCAGTAAGCAGCCTTCTACCTACAGAAGGCTATAACCTTTTCTCATTCTCCAGCTTCCCTTGGAAGGGAGCTACAACCCCCTTAGCTCTTGTACTAGCTGATGTACTAGTACGTAGGTGCTGACCTACAAAAGGCTACAACCTTCCCTTTTCTGCGAGGGAGCAAGTTTCATAAATTTTTAGGATGGATTCATCAATCAAACATCAAATATATCTGCATCAACCAATCTCCTTTGTACCAACCAAAAACTAAATCAAACAATCACTTCTCTGAATGGTTTAGCTAGAATATAGTAACATTAACCAAAAACCAATCCCGAACCTAGAACGCTGCAATAATAAATAGAAGTAGATAAAACATTTTTATGAGATGTATGCTACTTCAATATGTAGAACCTGCATGCATATGCTACTATATTAACCCAAACCTGCGTATACACTATTTTGAATTACTGAACCAACATGTATATGCACCTTTGCTATGTTGAACATGCGTACAGATCTATAAAAGATAATTTACCCTATTAAGCTATTCGGACATCAGATATACCCAGATCATCAAATTTACAGATCAAGTCATGTGCCAAATATAAAAGATCAAAACCACAAAAATATACTTCTCTTTAAGCCTTAAGATCTTGACCCATCAATAGAACTTATCTTTCTTCTAGCACTCACATTCCTCCTTGATCCGGCTATGCACGATAACCCAATGACTAGTATTCCAGAACTTGGTCTTCATCAAATATTCAATCCTCGAATGCCTTTCCCTAATGATCTCCTCCTCCTTTTATAGTCTTGGGCTTTACTTAATACCATTGTCCAAAACCACTTAGAGGCAATACCTTGGACCAAATACCTAGGTCAACACTTCGGTCAAGATACCATGGATCAGTACCACGGATCAAAATACCAGGGACCAAATACCAGGGACCAAAACCAAGTTTTCCAACATGTACGTGCTTTTCCTTGCATGAGAGTGTGTGTATATGCATACACACCTTCTGGACTTCTAACCCGTGTGTATACACGGCTTGGTCAACGGGAACCTGCATATGCCTCATTTTCCTTTATTTTAATAGCCTGTGAGACTGAACTCTCATGTGAGTGATTAACCGAGTGAGTTGCCATCAATGACAATACCTATGCCATAGTGTGAAGCCTGTGTCATAATGCAAACAATCTCCCCCTTTGGATTTGATGGCAACCCCAAGTCACTCTCTGCCTTTGTCATCAAGGGCAAAGGGTTATGCTCCTCCTAAGTACATGCTGAAATCTTTGCTCTGCTAATGGGTGCTCCCCCTCACTGTAAGAAAGGTCTACAAAAAGATGTTCTACAAGAAGAACATGACTCTATACATCATAAATGACCTTCCTATCACCAAAGACTCATACATACATCCATCTCCCAACCAAGTGGGGATATACCAAGATTGACTCATCCACCCAACCAAGTGGGGATACACCAAAAGTTTATACATGATAAGAGAAGAAAATTACATGATCCATCCCAGGCATAGTGGGGAAAGAAGGTAGGTCGTTACATGACCTTGATAATAAAATAAATACGTGACAGAGAGACCAAATATCTAAGACAAGACTATGATAGTCATTAGCAGCTATCATAAGCAACATCTGCCAATCACCATCCGGACCATCAACGATGATCTCCTTCTGCACCTATTCCACTTGAGTAAAAAACAACTATGAAGTTGTACCAAGATCTTATAAGATATTGCCAACAATGCGTTATTAGAAGTATATGCTCCCCCCAGACCTGTGCCAGATGTTCTCTCTCAAACACATATCAGACTCTTTTCATCCTGAGTCTAGCCCACTATTTTTCTTCAGACCAACATATACGCAACTATATCCATAGAGACAAGAATATGTACACGGATACTCTTCATGAGACTCACGTACAACCACTTTCCTCTGAAACAGGTAAGTGTCAATAGCAAGATGTTGCATCAACTACTCCCAGCTTTTGTGTGAGGTATTGAAATGTTTCACTGGGCAGTGGTTTGGTGAATATATCAGCGACCTACTCCTTGGAGGGAACATACTCCAATTTGACTTTTTGTTCAAGCACTTGTTCCTGGAGAAAATGGTATTTGATAGGTATGTGGTTGGCCTTTGAATGCATGACTCGATTCTTTGAAATACTGATTGCACTTGTATTATCACATAAAATGGAGATAGGTGGAGTATAAGTGATTTTAATGTCTTGCAATGTTTGCATCATCCAAAGGAGTTGTGTGCAGCAAGATGTAGTAGTCGCATATTCTACTTTAGCTGTAGATATGCAATTGAACTTTGTTTCTTGTTGAACCAAGATACTAATATGGAACCCATAAAGAATGCACTACCACTAGTGCTTTTTCTATCATCCACCCTTCCTTGAAGATATTAGGAGTTTATATTATTATTATAATATTTATATAATAATATATAGAAA
>APFE031616886.1:173922-205890 GCA_000404065.3 Pinus taeda
AAAAAAAGAGGCAGTACATTCGTCAAACACAAGAGAATCTCTTACACCTCTCTAAGGTAGCTCCTAAGAAATTTTGGAGGTAGATTTTGACTAGGAAAACTAAAGTTAATAGTAAATTTGCTTTACACGATTGGAATTCCTACTTTAAAAGGCTTTATGAATCTTCAAATTTCATGGATAACTTTGAAACCCTGCTCACAAAGAAAGAAGTTTTCTCTTTAGAAGACATTGAGTTTGGGGCTAATCACCTAGCTAGTGGGAAAGCTAAGGAAATTGAAGGTTACTGGGTGGAAATATTAAAAATTGGAGGTCATGTGCTCATACCCCATATCCACAAGCTCTTCAATCAAGCAATCAAGCAAGGGTTCCCTAAACCATGGACTGAGTGCCTCATTATTCCTATTTTTAAAAGTGGGGATACAAATAACCCCTCTAATTATTAGATAATTATGATGAGCCCTTGTCGAAAATAATACTAACAGAGGGGGCGGGGGGATGAATTTGTTTTAGCAATTTTTTTTTTTTTCATTTCCATAAACAAATTGATATACATTACTTCTTTTAATTCAACCTGCATATATACGCAACTGTGTTTAGAGAAAACCGTGTATATCTTGTAGACTTCTAATTTAGTTAACTAATCTTAATATGTGTATTAGAACCATAAAACAGTAATCAAGTGCAGTAAATAGTACAGGAAATCAGTCAAATGAACACAAGATATAAGGTGGAAACCCAATGTGGGTGAAAACCACCTGCTACAATTCGTCTTATACCAGTGTGCAGGCTTCTACCTGCAGAAGGCTATAACCCTTTCTCATTCTCCAGCTTCCCATGGAAGGGATCTATTACCCCCTTAGCTCTTGTACTAGCTGATGTACTAGTAAGTAGGTGTTAACCTACAAAAGGCTACAACCTTCTCTTTTCTGCCAGGGACCACGTTTCGTAAATTTTTAGGCTCGATCCATCAATCAAACATCAAATATATCTGCATCAACGAATCTCCTTTGTAGCAACCAAAAACAGAATCAAAAAATCACTTCTCTGAATGGTTTAGCTAGAATATAGTAACAGTAACCGGAAACCAATCCTGAACCTAGAACGCTGCAACAATAAATAGAAGTAGCTAAAACATTTTTATGATATGTACGCTACTTCAATATGTAGAACTTGCATGCATATGCTACTATATTAAGGCAAACCCGCCTATACACTATTTTGAATTACTTAACCAACATATATATGCAGCTTTGTTATGTTGAACCTCCATAAAGATCTATAGAAGATAATTTACCCTTTTCAACAATTCGGACATCAGATATACCCAGATCATGAAATTTACAAATCAAGTTATGTGCCAAACATAAAAGATCAAAATCACACAAGTATGCTTCTCTTTAAGCGTTAAGATCTTGACCCATCAATAGAACTTATCCTTGTTCTAGCGCTCAGGTTCCTCCTTGATCTTGCTATGCACGATAACACAATGACTAGTATTCCAGATCTTGCTCTTCATCAAATATTCAATCCTTGAGTGCCTTTCCCTAATGATCTCTTCCTCCTTTTATAGCCTTAGACTTTACTTAATACCATGGTCCAAAACCATTTGTAAGCAATACGTTGGAACAAATACCTGGGTCAACACTTTGGTCAAGATACCATGGATCAATACCACAGGTCAAAATACCAGGGACCAAATACCAAGGACCAAAACCAAGTTTTGCAACATGTACACGCTTTTCCTTGCATGAAAGTGCGTGTATATTCATACGCGGCTTGGTCAACATTTTCTTCCAAAAACTTTGAAGTATTTTACAATAGGAGTCTTACCATAACAAAGTTCATGAGGAGTTTAAGTGATGTTTACCCAGACGCTTGTTTTGTTGAGAATAGTAACAGTAGCAAATGAAACTTCACCCCAGAAGGTTGCAGGAGTTCCAAACTCATTAAGCATAACATGAGCCATTATTTGAACCGTTCTATTCATCCTTTCCACCACTCCATTTTATTGAGGAGTCCTTGCAGTAGAGAATTCCCTTCTTATTCCACGTTCTTCACAAAAGTCGAAAAATTCATCCGAGGTAAATTCTCCTCCTCGATCAGCCCTGAGGCATTTGATTTTGCAATCTGATTCATTTTCAACCAAGGCTTTGAGAGCTTTGAACTTTTCAAAAGCTTCATATTTATGCTTCATATGTCCTATCCAACACATCCTGGAAAAATCGTCAATGAACAACATATAGTATTCTTCTCCACGAGGTGACTTTTTCCGTGATGGATCACATAAATGAGTATGGACAAGTTAAAGTGGCTTACTAGCTGATCCTTCCTTCTCATGAAAATGTGTTCTGGTTTTCTTACTGAACTCACACGATTTGCATATTGTATTGTTTGGAATTCTAATGTCAAGAATATTGAGAAAAACCTAATATTTGCATGCTTTCCTTACTCGAGGGAAGCTTAGATGCCCCAACCTTCGGTGCCATAGCCATTGTTCATCATTTTTGCTTAGATAGAATTGTTGTTGTCCTCCCTCAAGTATGTATAAATTATTTGGACTTCTTATTCCTTTGATCACAGTTTCTCCTGTGTCAAGCTCACAAACAATACATCCATTTGATCTAAATACTACCTCATTTCCTTGATCACACATTTGGCTAACACTCAATAGATTATGCTTTAAACCATCAACATACATAAAATTTATAGCTTTTATATTTTCATTTAAGAAAAACAAAGCCTTTACCTTTTATGAGTGCAGGGGTGTCATTTCCAAATGAGACCTTCCTTTCCTTTTCTAAGGCACTATATTGCTGAAGTTTTTCTCTATCACCTATCATATGTTTCGAGCATCCACTGTCGATCTACCACTGATTTTCCTGTCCTTCTGCATATAAGGCTATACCACATCTTTCTGTTTTCATTTCTTTCTTTGTCCATGTTTTGTTACCCAGTGAAGCTTGCTCCTTCTGAGATGTTTGCAAAACTTACTCATGTATTTAGAATCTTCATGACTGAAGTTGTTACAAAGAGAGAATTCTAATTCGTTTTCAAGAGTAGAAAACTTATTGTAGGTCCTCTTCATGATCCCAGTCATGCTCCTTTGATTTCGTGCTTCTCTAGTCATGATGGTCTTGTAGGCAACACATTGAGTAGCTTTGTGTCCAAAGTTATGACATCAGAAAGATTGGACATTAAAGAAATTCCGGCAATTATCAAATCTATTGACGAGGTGATTGTAGTTTCCAATGACATTCATTCTTGAAGCAAATTGGGAATGATTTACCTATGGTTGGTTGTAGCTTTTGTTCATCCTTGAAGTAGGTTGACCTCGATTTACCTGGTGACCAACTTTATGCCTTTGTTGATGATTTTCAACCTGTTCACTTCCCCTTGTTGCACCAATATAACTTTTGGAAGTTGATGGTTTCTGTTGTTGAGATGCATCTTCAGTATATCCAAGAACTATATTTATTAGAGGAGAATGCTTTACTTTGATAATCTCATCTAAAGTTTCAGATCCTTTAGCAAATCTAAGATTAAGAGCTTTTGTTTTCTCAATATCTTTTCTAAGTCCCACAATTTCACATTCTAACCTTTCATTGTGTTTTTCCCTTTCAGCAAGTTGGAATGTCAGAGTATCTATAATAATACTCTTTTCTTCTAAACAAATTTTAAGTTTAGAAAATTCTTCATAGAGGTCATCTTCATCTATATCATCCAAGAAATCATCCTCTTCAAAAGCCATCAAAATTCTATAATCATTACCATGTTCATCTTCATCAGTGTTTGAAAATCCATCGTTGTATTCATGTGTATAATAGTTCTGCTTACTTATTCTCTATTTTATATTCCATTTAATCGGTTCCTTACCTTTATCAAGCTTATTTTTATGAGGTCATTTGGTTGCATAGTGACCGACTCTTTGACAAGAAAATCATTTGAAAGGTAACTTCCCTCTGAATCTTGCAAAACCCCATCGAAGGTTCTTGACAGAATTTCATTCTTCCTCTCCTTCTGATGTATGTCTTGACTCATTGTATTCTCCTTTTCCTAAAGCTTTGAATGTGACTTCTCTTATGTCTAATGGACCACCTTTTCTCATTTCGAAAGCAGTTAGGATTCCATCCAGTTGTGACATAGTAATACTCTGAAGATTCTGCTTCTCTTCTATGGCAGAAACTTTTGATTCAAATTTAGAAGACAAGGATCTTAGAACATTTTCAACTAAAATTACTTCTTTTATCTCTTCACTCAAGTTTTTCATGTGATTAACAATCTCATCTATGCATAGGAAATAATTAGCTACACTTTCATCATTGTGCATTTTGAGAGTTTCATATTGAATTCTCAGAGATTATAGTTTTTCACATTTGACCTGATCATCTCCTTCATAGCTTAGAATGATCTTGTCCCATATTTCTTTGGTGGTTTTCAGTTGCATAACCTTGATGAATTCTGATTGCGATAGACTCCCCAATAGAGTATTGACAGCCTTTGCATTTGTTTCATACTGCTTTTTACTTGCCATATCTGTAGGAGCTATTGCTGGAAATGTGTATCCTCCTTCCACAATAACCCAAACTTTTGTTCCAAGATATTGAAGATAGGATGTGGTTCTTACCTTAAAATAGATGAAGTTACTGCCATCAAAAATTGGTGGCCTGATGGATGCCTCTTCTTTGTAGTTGCTCATGATGATAGATCTTCCTTCAAGCGATCAAGCGTCTTCTGAATGAGCTGGTCTAATTCCAATTGTCAAAAATAATACTTGGGGGGGGGGGGGTGAATCAGTATTAGTAATTTAAAAATTATTTCATTTCCATAAACAAATTGATATACGCTACTTCTGTTAGTTCAAACTGTGTATATACACAATTGTGTTTATAGAAAACTGTGTACATCGTACATACTTCTAATTTAGTTAGTGATCTTAATCTGTGTATCAGAACCATAAAGCAGTAATCAAGTGCAATACATAGTACAGGAAACCACCTGCTACAACTCGTCTCCATCTTCCTCTAATAAGAAACTTCTTTCTACAAAATTTATGTACTGTTGCATTCTTATGCCAGTATGCAAGCTTCTACCTGCAAAAGACTATAAGCTTCTCTCATCCTCCAGCTTCTCCTGGAAGGGAGGTACAACCCCCTTAGCTCTTGTACTAGCTGATGTACTAGTACGTAGGTGTTGACCTACAAAAGGCTACAACCTTCTCTTTTCTTCTAGGGACCATGTTCCATAAATTTTTAGATTGAATCCATCAAAGAAACATCAAATATATCTGCATCAACCAATCTCCTTTGCACCTACCAAAAATTGAATTAAACAATCACTTCTCTAAATTCTTTAGCCAAAATATAGTAACAGTAACCAAAAACCAATCCTAAACCCAAAACACTGCAACAATAAATAGAAGTAGCTAAAACATTTTTATGAGACTTACACTACTTCAGTATGTAGAACCTGCATGCATACACTGTTATGTTAAGGCAAACCACTGTGTATACGTGCCTTTGCTATGCCAAACTTGCATATAGATCTATAAAAGATAATTTACCCTTTTCAACTATTCAGAAATGAGATATACCCAGATCATCAAATTTCTAGATCAATTCATGCGCTAAATATAAAAGATCAAAATCACACAAAGATACTTCTCTTCAAGCCTTAAGATCTTGACCCATCAATAGAACTTATCCTTCTTCTAGCGCTCACGTTCCTCCTTGATCCAGTTATGACCATAACCCGATGGCTAGTATTCAGATCTTTCTCTTCATCAAATATTCAATCCCTGAGTGCCTTTTCCTAATAATCTCCTCCTCCTTTTATAGTCTTAGGCCTTACTTAATACCATGGTCCAGAACCAGTTAGAAGCAATACCTTGGACCAAATACCTGGGGTCAACACTTCGGTCCAGATACCTTGGATCAATACCATGGGTGAAAATACCACGAACAAAATACCAGGGACCAAAAGCAAGTTTTCTAACATCTACACACTTTTCCTTTCGTGAAAGTGTGTGTATACGCATATGCGCCTTCTACACTTCTAACCCACGTGTATACGCATCTTGGTCAATGGGAACCTGTGTATAACTCCTTTTCCTTTATTCTAAGAGCTTGTGAGCCTGAATTATCATCTAAGTGATTTTCCGAGTGAGTTGGCATTAAGGAAAATCCCTGTGCCATAGTTGCAAGCCTATGTCATAATGCCAACAATGCTTTCTAGCCAAGTTATATGGTAGTATTTTGGAAAAGAAGTTGAGCATATGGCTTGAAAGAGAAGGTAAGAAGGCTAAGGGCCAAGCGGGTTTCAGAAGGCATCACTCAACAACAGACCACCTCATTACACTTAGTATCATTGTGGAGGAATGTTGTAATGATAAATCCAATCTCTTTTGTTGATTTGTGGACTTTAGAAAGGCTTTCGATACAGTTCCTAGAAACAACCTTTGGAATAGATTAGAAATGCTAAAGGTTCCTTTCGAGTTGAAAGCTCCTGCTATAAGGTTACACGAGAATGTAATTTCCAAGCTAAAGATCAATGGGGGGTGGTCGAAAGATATTATGTGTAATATCAGAGTTTAACAAGGTTGCCCCCTCTCCCCTACCCTATATGGCATTTACATCGACAAGCTTGAAGGTTATTTAGAGGAAGCAAGATGTGCTAGCACAATATTAGCTAGGATATTCATCATCCTTCCTCTCTATGTTGATGATACTATTCTTTTCCCAAGGTGCCCATCTGATCTTAATAAGCAACTTAGGCTTCTTAAGGATTTTTGCTCTACCATGGGTATGATTGTTAACACTGAGAAAAAAAAAGTTATGATTATCAAATCCAAGAAGGACAATTACGCTAATTTTATGTATGACAATAATAACTTGGAGGAACTGTATTCTTACAAGCACTTAGCAATTCATATTCATCACAAGCTCAACTAGAACCATAACATTGAGAAAAGGATTAATGGGGGGCAGAAAGCTTATTTTGGTCTTGAAAATAATTGTAAAATGGAAAACCTTATAATGTGGGATAAAAAGAAGTTCCTCTTTGAAACTTTAGTCACTTCTATTATCTTATATGGATGTGAGATTTGGGGTTGCAGAATCTTTAGAGAATCCCGCGGAAATATTGAGCAAATCCAAATGCATTTTATAACGTATAACCTGAAAATTAAAACAATATAGCCTATCCTATTCTCCTTATATAAGTAGGTCTTTCCCCTTATCGAGATCATAGTTATGATTAGGATTTTGTTATATAAGCACGAACTCAATAACATAGGAGATCATAGACTTCCTAATCTAGCTTTAAATTACAACCAAAACCACCTAAGGCTCAAATGGGGGTGGTATAAGCACACAATGGCTTGGTTAAACTATTGGAAGATCAATGAGAATGAGGCATTACAAAACATTAATAACATTAAAAATATTGTTACTTCTAAAGTTCAGAGAAAAAGTGTGGTGTGAGGAAGATTTAGCAGCTAAATGAAAGTTAAGTTATTATTAGAAGGTCATCAAACCCACCCTAGAAGATCAAAAGTATCTCTCTATTTTAACTAGCTCACAGAAGAAAATTAATATAACAAAGATTAGAACGAACTCTCATGAGCTCCATAGTGAATCAAGTCGTTGGGCAGTTCCTAAAACACCACGGATGGAAAGGATCTCCCATATTTGTGGGAATGAGAGCATCGAGGATGAAAACCACTTCCTCTTAGTGCGCCCCACATACAACCACATTAAATCTTAGTTTCATAATCTTTGTTGCAACACTGACCTTCCCAGCCTTTTACGATGTCAAAATTATAGTGAACTCGGGAGGCTTCTCTCCATGCTTTTTGAGCATAGCAATAAAATCTTAAATCAAACTAAATAATGTGTTTCTTTAGGTCCAATAGACCAAAGTTTGGTCTTAGTGGACATTAACCATCATCATCATCATATTATTATAATAAGCACAATATAGATCAATTATTTATTATTTATGATTATTATCATTATTATATATATTATCATATATTATATATTATTATTTTATTATTAGGCTTAGTATTTAATTTTATTCTTAAGGTTTGTATAATAGGGTTAATTATTATTAGTATTTGGGATTATTAATAACTATATAAATAACTATATATGATTATAATAATATATAAATATAAATAACGTCATAATTGTATTATTACTGCATAAATATATTATAAACATTATAATAATTATATAAACTCGTAATATATATTAATTAAAATGAACAATAGCTCACAATAATATAAGATATCATTAAATTATTTAAAAAATATAATCATAAAAATTATAAAATATCATATTATTATTATTATTATTATTATTGGATCTTATAATAATATAATCGATATTATTATTTAATGAATTAGTAACTATACAAATAGTAGCAACTAATTCTTAATATATTTATATATTTATGATTACTATATGAATTTGTTATAATAAAATATACTCGTAATAATATAAAACCTATGATTAATACTATAATCCCGAGGAATTTATATTATAAATCTAATGGGTTATAAACCCAAAGAATTTATATTAAACACTTGTTAATATTATAAACCCTATCAATAATATTATATGCTAAGAATATGAGCCCTTAATTTAATAAACCCAACGGATTGATAATATAAACCTACAGAACCAATAACAACAAGGGATTGTACTAAAAACCTAAAAAATCGAAAAGATTAGTAGTATAACCCGAGGTATATAAAACCAATGTAGGGATACCCCGCACATACCTCCAGTATGCACGAAAATGCCTAAACACATCAGTCCCCGGTATTTAACTCTCAAAGGAGTCAAAATATCACCCACAAATGTTTAAGTCCCTCTTTTATCAGTTCATTTATATCGGGACCCAATCACCCTGCTAAAACCTCCTATTGGAACTTTAATCAACCTTTGAGCCTTCGTATAAGACTTTATTGAAGTCTTTTATTAAGCCTTCCTATCGGCACCTTAATACTCTTCATAACCTTTGTTTATGACTCTTAACCTCGTATATGTAACCTTTTCCTTTATGAACCTTTTGTTATATATAATTAGCACATGAAAACCCTTTATCAGCGCTATTTCCCTTATAACCCATTTACAAAGAAAAATACATGCAAACCATACCTTTTCGGCTTTTGGTACGGTCATGGCACACTTAACGAGAATCACCTTTATCACTATCACAACTTTCCATTCCCATGGTCATTTTAACACACAACTCCATCTCCTCCGATATGCGATTAACATAACAGACATCAATTCATATAAGTCATGCTTAATAAATCTTCGGGTCCACTCTTATCGCATACCCCAATAATATTTATCCTAATCAAAATACATTATCGGCAGTTATTCTATCAGAAATGCGCTAACACGCAAAATACACTATTGACAGGGTTATTCCATAAGAAATGGAATAACTCTATTGACACTTAACTATCACGATTCCATTTGACATGCCAATATACGATTAGAAATTAGATCTGGGTCATCAATCCAGACTCTCGATCTGATATTCCATGATGCATCACATTATTGCAATTAGTATTTCCAATGGTTGGACCCCATTCACTCCAAACCACTGATCCAACGAAACTTCCGAACCCGGTAAGGGTATAGGGAAACTTTTATAAGTTCTCAAGTCCTCTTTCGATATCCATTAAGTGTTTTTGCACGATTTCTCAGTGTAAACTGGAATTCGTTGCCTTTGATGGATTCTCGTTTACATTGAGAAATTGAACAAAAAAACTTAGTGGATCCATAAAGTGAACTTGAAAACTTATAAAAGTTTACCTATACCCTTATCGGGTATGGAACTTTGGTGGGATCGGTGCTTTGGAGTGAATGGGGTCTGACCATTGAAAAGACCAATTGTGATAATGTGATGCATCATGGACCATTGGATCTAGAGTCAAGATCGATGGTCCAGATGTGATCGACGATCACATATCGAAGAGGTCAAGGACTGATAGTTTATGAATGTTACGATAGCGTGATGTGGTGGAATGCCGATACGACGATAACAGTAAATCAACGATCGAAGGAATCAAAACTTGGGTGCCAGCAATCTGAGCTACAGAAAGGTCGAAAAAGTGGACCCGATCGTCTTTATAGATGTAGGTGTATGAATTTTGAAGTCCAAACTAAGGGTTCGGAGCGGGATTTCATGGTTTTCCCGTGTATTTCTCGTATTCCGAGAGATGAAAGGTTAAAGGGGTTTTAAGGCTTAAATGCCTATATGTATTGCTTCCGATAGTATAAAATCCCTCATAAAGTTATATGGCTCTGATTTAATATAAGTCCATAGTTGAAAGGCTCAACACCTAACCATAACCCACAAGCATCAAGATCGATATTTTTTTAAGGAAAGGGATTTTGGTTAACCCCCAAGATTTATTTTCATCAAAAAACTAAGATAAACAAAATGGACTAATATTATAAACCTGAGGAACTAATAAACCCAATCATTTAATATTATAAACCCAAGGAATTATTGAACCCAATGGATAAATAACAAATCCTAAGGGATCAAGAAACATAAGGGATTGATATTACAAATATAAGAGATTAATAAAGATGACCATGATTGATATTATAAACCCAAGTTAATAATAAACCCAAAGGATTAATACTAAAACCCCAAGGGATTATGAACCTAAGGAAATAATATTAAACCCAAGTGACTAATATTATAAACCCAACATTGGTAAACCCTAATATAAATATTAGAAATATTAAAATAAACATGGTTTATTTTCATGGTGAGACTATCCTTGTCACGATGTGGCATTCAACTATGGTTGACCATGGCTATCTATGATTGACAATGGTTAACCATGATCGATATTATAAACCTAAGGGAATAATAAACCTAATGGATTGATATTATAAACCTAAAGGAAAAATAAAGCTAAGGGATCAATACTAAAACCTGAAGGGTTTATGAACCCAAGGAAATAATACTAAACCCATGCGACTCATATTATAAACCCAACATTGTTAAACCAAAATATAAACACTACAGACACTAAAATAAACATGGTTTATTTTCATGGTGAGTCAATCTTTGTCAAATTGTGACATTCAACCAAGGGACTAATATTATAAAACCAACATTGGTAAACCCAAATAGAAATACTACAAATACTAAAATAAACATGGTTTATTTTGATACTGAGAAAATTCTTGTCACAATGGGACATTCAATCATGGTTAATGATGTTTGGTTATGATTCATAATGATTTACCATGATTTATATTATCAACCAAAGGGAATAATAAAACCAAGGGATTGATGTTATAAACCCAAGGGATTTTGAAGCCAACGGAATAATATTAAACCCATGGGACTAATATTATAAACGTCACATCGAGTAAAGGCAAATATCAATACTACGAACACTAATTATAAACAAAAATGAATAATAAACTGAACGGAGTAATACTAAAACCCAAAGGGAATATTAACCCAAGGTAACAATACGAAACCCAAGGGACTAATATTATAAACCCAATATTCGTAAACCCAAATATAAATATTACAAACACTAAATTAAAAATGTTTTATTTTCATGGTGAGACAATATTTGTCAAAATGCGACATTCAAGCATAGGAATAATATTAAAAACCCAACATTGGTAAACCCAAATATAAATACTACAAACACTAAATTTAACATGGTTTCTTTTGATTGTGAGACAATTCTTATCACAATGCTACATTCAACCATGATTAACCATGTTTGGCTATGATTAATGATGGTTTATAATGATTGATATTATAAACCAAAGGGAATAATGAACCTAACGGACTGCTATTATAAACCCAAATGAACAATAAACCCAAGGGATTAATACAAAAAGCCCAAGGGATTATGAACCCAAAGGAATAATATTAATTGAAAGGGCCTAATACTATAGACCCAACAATCATAAACCCAAATATAAATACTACAAACATCAAAAGAAACATGATTTATTTTGACAGTGAGACTATCCTTGTTAGAATGGGAGAATCAGCCATGGTTGACCATGACTGATATTATAAACGTAGGGGAATAATAAACCCAAGGGATTGATATTATAAACCCAAAGGAATAATAAAACTAAGGGATTAGCTAAAACCCCAAGGGATTATGAACCGAAGGGAATAATATTAAACCCATGGGACTAATATTATAAACCCAAATATAAATACTATGAACACTAAAAGAAACACGGTTTATTTTGATGGGGAGACAATCCTTGTCACAATGCAACATTCAAACATGGTTGACCATGATTGATATTATAAACCTAATGGAATAGTAAACCCAACTTATTTACATTATAAACTCAAATGAATAATAAAACCAAGAGATTAATACTAAAACCGCAAGGGATTATGAACGCAAGGGAATAATATTAAGCCCAAGGGATTAATATTAGAACCCCAAGGGATTATGAACCCAAGAGAATAATATTAAGCCCAAGGAACCCAACATTTGTAAACCCAAATATAAATATTACAAAGACTAAAATAAACATGAATTATTCATGGTGAGACAATCCTTGTGATAATGTGACATTCAACCATGGTTGACCATGATTGATGTTATAAACATGAGGTAATAATAAACCAAAGTGATTAATACTAAAACCTCAAAGGACTATGAAACCAAGGGAGTAATATTAAACCCAAGGGACTAATATTATAAACCTAATATTCGTAAGCCCAAATATATATATTACAAACACTAAAATAAACATCATTTATTTTCATGGTTAGAAAATCCTTGTGACAATGTGACATCTAAGCATGGTTGACCATGGTTGGCTATGATTGACCATGGTTTACCATGATCGATATTATAAACCTAAGTGAATAATAAACCCAAGGGACTAATATGGGAAACCGAAAGAAATAATGAAATGAATGGATTAGTACTAAAACACAAACGGGTTATGAACCCAAGGGAGTAATATTAAACCCTAAGGCAAATATTATAAGCATTGAAATAAACATGATGGACCATCATTGATTTTCATATTGAGACAATCCTTATGACAATTCCATGTTTAACCATGCTCGATATCATAATAAACCATGTTTGACTGAGGAATAATAAACCCAAGCGATTGATATCATAAACCCAAGGGATTAATACTAAAACCGTAGGGAATTATGAACCAAAGGGAATACTATTAATCAAAAGAGACTAATATTATAAACCCAAGGAAATAACAAACCCAAGGGATTTATATAATAAACCCAAGGGATTATTATTTATTTTCATGGTCAAATAATCATTATCACAATGTGTCATTCAAGCATGGTTGGCTATGATTGACAATGGTTTACCATGATCAATATTAGAAATCTAAGGGAATAATAAACCCAAGGGATTAATAGTAGAACCCCAAGGCATTCTGAACCAAAGTGAATACCATTAAACAAAAGGGACTAATATTATAAACCCAAGGGAATCGTAAACCCAAGGGATTGATATAATAAATGCAAAGGAATAGTAAACCCAAGAGATTGATATAATAAACCCAAAGGAATAATAAACCCAAGGGATTATTATTTATTTTCATGGTGAGACAATCCCTATCACAATGTGACATTCAGGCATGGTTGGCTATGATGGACAATGGTTTACCATGATCGATATTATTAACCTAACGGAATAATAAACCCAAGGGATTAATATGAAAAACCCAAAGGAATAATAAAACGAAGGGATTAATACTAAAACCCCAAGGGATTATGAACCCAAGGGAATAATATTCAATCTAAGGGACTAATATTATAAGCATTAAAATAAAAATGATCGACCATTATTGATTTACATATCGAGAAAATTCCTATCACAATTCCATCTTGTGCCATGTTTGGCATTATAATAAACCATGTTTGACTTGGGAATAATAAACCCAAGCAATTGATATTATAAACCGAAGGGATTAATACTAAAACCCCAAGCGATTATGAACCTAAGGGATTAATACTAAAACCCCAAGCGATGGTCACTGCATATGGAAGGGTGCAGGAGTTAATACAGTAAAAAGGCAGGTTTATAAACTTGAGTGGTATTTCAGGTGGCGAAGCAGTGGTAAGCGGTATCGAGAGTTTTGACTCCGATTCCCCAAATTAGAGGACACGTAGCAGCGGAGGAGTGTGGGGAAACAACTTTATCAGGTGGTTAATCCCCGTGTGTCTTGTCAACCCGAAGTCTGCAATGAATCATCGGATCTTTCGAGAGAATATTAACTACAAAGAAGTAATGCGACATACAAAAGAGCAGACCCGATGGTATTATATGGTGCAGTTAATATGTTTTGAGTTCAGAGGTTAATCGCATATTAGAGGAGATGGGAACCACATGTTAATGTGACTCCAGAATATGGTGATTGCAATTAGCGATAAAGGCAGAAACTTGAAATTCGTCCAGAGGTTGTGTAAAGCGGAAAGGTATGTTTTATGGGCATTTCCTTTGTAAAACGTTTATAAAGGAAAAGAGCATCGATAGAAGGTTTATCCATTTAAACATATATAACCAATGTTTAAAGAAGGAATGGTTATATATATATATATATATATATATATATATATATATGTATATAATATATAATATATATATATGTAATAATATATATATATATATTATGTATATATATATATATATATATATATATATATATATATATAATGTGGTTAAATGGTAACGAAGGTTTAGAAGGGTAAATAAAGTCCCCATATTAACATATATAAAGGTTAATTAGAGGGTTTGTGTCCGAGAGGAAGAATTAAAAAGAAGGCTTTAATAATGTTTTAGTTGAAGGTTAAGGGGTGACTAAAGTCCCAATAAATGAATATTATATGTTGGTTAGCCTATGTTGATTAATAGGGCCTTAACCATTCGAGGTTGGATATTTTGACTCCTTAGAGAGTTAAAGTACGCGGGACAAATGGGCTGATGCATTTCACATGCATACTCTCGGTGTGATGGGTTAATTATTATTGGTATTTAAGATTATTAATAACTATATAAATAATTATATAGGATTTTTAATAGGTATATAAATAACTATATAGGATTAATGGTCAGTATATAAATATTAACACCTAGACTATTTTATATATATTAATTATATTAATAATAATAAACTCTTGATATAATATATTTAATTAATAATAAGAAATAGCTCATAATAATATATTAGATTATCATTATATTATTATAATAATATATATAATATATAAAATTATAAAAAAAATAAACAGCTTATTGTGTTATTATTATAATAATAAAATATATCAATAAGAATAAAATAAATTATTATTCTTAATAAATTAACAATTTTTTATTAATAAATTATTTTCATAATTAAAACTAAATAAAATTTAAAAACTAGTATTATTAAAAAAATAAAATCTGTAAATAAGAATAACTTAATTATGATAATCATAAATTAATAATAATAATAATTTATTTAAATATTCAGAATATTAATTATTAATAATCAAAATGAAAGAGAAATTAAAATTAAAACTCAAAATAAAGCTATTACCCGACTTTCAATAAAAATATTTCTTTAACTATTTATTCTTTCACAAAGCTCTTCTTCTATTGATGATGGATCCAGTTGGGATTTTGAAACGTTGAGAGAAATATGGTTTCTACCACACTAAGCTCAAAAGAAATGAACCATAAATGCCTAAAACCGAGAATAATAATATGTGTTTATAATATTATAATAATATTATATTATTATTATTATTATATTATTATAATAATATACAAATATAATTATTAGCCTTCAATAATTTAATAGTTATCTTAGGGTTTTTATACACTCGTTTATAATATTAGTGCCATTTGTTTATTGTTACCTAAGGGTTTAATACTAAAACCCAAGCAACTGATATTATAAATCCAACGGATTAATACTAAAACCCCAAGGGATTGTGAACATAAGGCAATATTATTAAATGAAAGTGACTAATAATATAAACCCAAGGGAATAATGAACCCAAGGGATTGATATAATAAACCCAAAGGAATAATAAACCCAAGGGATTAACACTAAAACCTCAAGGGATTATGAACCCAAGGAATTATTAATATTAAAAAGATGAAGAATTAAGAAAACCAATAATTTGATATTATAATCCATTGGGAATTAATAAAGCCAAGGGAAAAATATTAGAAACCAAAGGGATAAAAAATGGCAAGGTATTAATAGGAATTAATTTTTTAAACACAATGGATTGATCAACCCATGTGACTATGAATATTATAAACCTAATGGATTAATAAACCCTAGAAATTTTTAATACTATGAAAGTAGCACGTCAATAAATTGAAGGAATAAACATTGTAAATGTGAAGGATTAATATTAAACCTTAGGATAATTAAACAAAGGGAATAAATGATAAACCAAAGGAATTATTAATTAAAGAATGAATGAACCTAATCATTAAATATTATAAACCAAAGGAAATTGTAAACCAAACCTAAGCAGTAAATCCACGCCATCAATATATAAAGATAAATAATGGTATAACACAAAAAAATAATAAAAAACATAAATGAAAACCAATATAAGAACCATATTGTAAACCATAAAGCACTAAAACATGATAAATCATTATTACACTAATAATAACACATTTATATCACTACACTGTAAACATTAAATAGAATTTAAGCCATAAATACATTGATATCAATACATGAATGTATTAATGGTATAAATCTCAAGAATATTGGCACAAACACCTAGAACATGAAATCCCAAAAATAATATTATAAACATAAACAATATTTTCATTTATGAAAGACATGAACAGAGTGAAAGGATCCACACAAAAGACCACAACAATCAGAAAAGCAAGAGAAAGATGTAAAATACTAACACTACCATTGGAGCAAAGCAACATAAATGAAAAAAGCACATCTAAATTGCACACATTGGATTTAAAGAAGAACATCATAATAGGACATTTTAAGACTAGAGATATAAAATTTTATACATAAAAACAACAATAATATTTAAAATAATCAATTTAACCAACATTGCAACCACAAAAAGAACATTGTGTCTTAATATATATTTTTTGTTTTGTTTACATCAAATAATTCCACTACAAAATTGAAGTTCAAAACTATAAAGAAGGTCATGATGTTATTAGTTGTATTTCATAGTGATTTGGAATTCAATCACTCCTCCTCCTTCTTCCTAATTGTAACATATGCGCTATCTTTCATCTTGGCATAACGTTGGAAAGAAAAATTTGGTGCAATGTGTAATCCATCTATTCATTTCACTCGTGATATAGCTATGAAGGTAGGGCTTCGCTACTCTTTATTCCCAATATCAACTGACAATGCCATATTCAAGGGAATTTTTTTTCGATTTCCTCTTATCACTGGGGTGATAGGGACAAAGTTTGGATTGCTTGCATCAAATGTAACACCAACATACTTATCAAAAACAATAGTGTTGAACATTGGAAGTTGAGGTGGCTTAGAGGTAGGCACATAGAATATATCCTTAGCAAAACCAAGTGTGCCATTCACCAAGCTAGCTTCAACCCATAAATTACATGTCAACATAACACGCTGACCACAACAAAACTTCACGATCCAATTGATCATCATCAACACCACCAATTTCTGAATGCCTTCAATGCTCAGCAACACATCGTGCAATTGGAGAATTTAATGATTTTAACATATGCCTATTATGCAAGGAGACCAAATTATTTGTTGGAAACATGTGAACTATTGCATTAAATAAATCTCTTTCTCTAGGATGCAACATCATATTGGCCCGAGACATAAGAAACTCCCAATATTCAAGAACAGGTTCGACTTTTCTTATGTTATTGAGGACTCTACGAAAACAAGATTTCTGATTATTAAAGTGCTGGCTAAAGATTGTGTCAAGAGTGACAACAATGTTGAATTTTTTCCACAAGACTTTCCTTGTTGTATTACCAGCATACAAAGGCTTATCTATGATAGGAGGTAGTTGACCAAGGTCACCCACAAGGATGATGGATCTTGCACCAAAAGGACTATTCTTTTTCTCTAGAAATGCTTCTCATAATCGAGCATTTATTTACATAAACAGCCTTGATCCTAAAAAACTCATTTCATTAATCAATATATATCCAACATGTCACATTTCTTCTTGGAATACTGCAAGTGACTACCCGTGTAGAGCTGAGTGTATTATTTTTGCATGTATATTAAAAGAAGCTATTCCTGTTGGTGCAAGAAGAAGCAAAGAGCTTCTTCCATCACTTGACAAATTAGAAAGAGCTTCAAAAATACAATGGATAAGGAAATACTTCCAAGTGCCAGCAGTGCCTTGAATAATCATAAGAAGAGCACAACAATATCACCTAATTATTTTGCATTCCTTATAAAGTTAATATCTTCCTCTCCAACACCATCAGAAATAGTTGTACTTTCCTAGTCAAAGGATATATCAAAGTCCCTTCAACCAAGGGTGTGAGATCAGAAACATTCACGTCATTTGGTGGAACCAAATGAGAGAAAATCTTCCATTCTTGAAAATCATCTTCAAGATTCATTTCATGGTTAGAAAAATTACCATCTTCTCCAACTTCAATAATGTCTATAATTGATGGATGTCGATCAACATGCATGCTCGATATTGAAAATTCCTCCAACTTTCAATAATAATTTCAGCTAATAGGCTATAGGCTAATTTCTACAGGAATGTCATGAAATGGATTCTATCATAGCAATTTTGTCTAGAAAAAGGTTACAAATTCCTCTAAAGCAAATAGAATAAAACTGTGGACAACCAAAAAAATAGCATGAACAGCTCTAGGCTTCCATGGATCTTGTTTATGCTTACTATCAAATGTCCAAGATCTTATCGTTTCTACCAAAGATAGATGTTCAAGGAAAAAAGGTCTCTTCTGATAATGTTGAATGAAAGTATTATCAGATGAAAATTGCACGCCATCCATTGATATTTTCCTAAAAACCTTTCTTGCAATATTTAAGGAAACAAATTTCCAACTACAAACAACAAGAGTAGATTAAACAACATATGGCATGTTTCTTGTGCTCGAATATCACGGTCAACAATTGTTTCTACAAGAAACTTTCTATATGCACATAAAGCATGATCTTGAGAGCTAATAAAATTTGAAATACTAGTTAACATGTGATGATAAGTTTCAAACCTTTTTTTCACTTTCAATGCATACTTGGCAATGTATTTCAACACAACAGAGTGAAAAAGCAGTGGCTAGCAATCAACATTTGCACGCCAAACTGTTAGAAGTTCGATGTTATGTACATTAAGCCTATCATCATTTGTTTTTGGCTCATATTTTTATCTTGCTTGATCATTTATGAGCAATCTTGATTCATCACAAAGATCCCATGGAGCATTGTATTAACATGTTAGAATAGCACCCCTTTTGCACAAACATGAAATCCTCAATACACTTTGTGTGCTTTGGACACAGTTTAAAAATTCTTCATAATCATTATGAGGATTAGAAGGGAAAGTATGACCGATATTCAACAAACAAGGGTAATCATTGAGGCTTAGTGGAACCATTATGTTGTGACAATGTATGTCACATAGATTCCATGTAGTTACATATTTGATAAAAATATCTTTGCAAGTTGTACATCAAAAACTATTTCAACAATCAAGTATTTCCATGTCATGACCACCTTCTAACCATAGGAAACCATCGATATGTGCTGAGCAAAAATCCTAATAATTACTAGCAAATAAATTTTCTGTTATACATTAGACAAGCTCTCTTCAACAACCTGGCGGACCCTTCTTTTATATTCTTTGACGTTACTCAAGTATAACATAGCAGCCACTGGATTAGCAGCAGAATTTGGATTTGGGTCACAGAGTAATGACTGCACCCACACGATACGAACATAAGTAATTAGCAATAGTATACTATTGCAGCTAAAAGCATTAGTAGCTTAGATTTCCCTTCTATTAGAATATCACATTATACTTCATGAAGAAAACCTCACAACGAAAAAGCTACCTGAATTGAAGTGAGAACTGCGGCGACATCGTAGGCTGGGCTCCACTGGTTTTGCAAAATGTTCAAGCAAATGCCACCATGATTATAAACTGCACAGAACGAACCAAAGATCACTTCGTTGATCATTACGAACAAGCTCTCGTTTGAGAACAAGGGGGGTAAATTTCATAGTTTCTTTTTAGTTTTTTAGGAAATATTCAGGTAGATTAAGCAGAAAGGAGTTATTTTAGTTACAAGAATTCGACAAACTGAACTAACCCATTAACCTATTACATTAGATTTCATGATTCTTGCACCATCAAATACTATTTAATAAACATATTAAATAATCAGTTTGTATTTACTGAAATGTAAGAAAAATAAGTTTGCATAGACAGCACTTACCATTCGGGTGAAACATGTTCGATACAAACGTCACCTTTGGAGGTGTGTTAGGATAGTCCTCCCTGAACTCGAGGGTTAGCTTGAATATGCCTACAAAATTAAGATACAAAACTGATCATGTTAGTCAATCGAAATCTCTGAAGTAGACAGGGAGCCGTTTACTTTCGGGAAATACTCACCATCATCCCATATAGTCTCTGGAGGCCTGCAAACAAATATGCACACTGGTCAGTCATGACCTACTTGAATCAAACGTGAACAAAACACGCGGATTCAGATGAATCCAAACGTTAAGAGGAGAAACATGATTATTTAATGATGAAGAAGACATATAAAATGGCAGAAACCCTAATATATATACCCGAAAATAATAGCATCCCACAACATGATATTACCCTCCCCCGGAGATCCGCTAACACCTGAAGGGGCGTCTTCTTCCAACCTCTTCAGATCAGCCGTCAGCCTCTTCATGCACGCAGTAGACTTATTTCCTCCCTCCATCCTACGTCCTTCGATACCACAATTACTACGATGCGAGCGAAGAAAAGATCACAAGTGAGCAAAGAAAAAATTTCAAGAAGAAGAAGCAATGAAGTTGTGTGCCTCTCCTATATTTCCTCTTTATTTATAAAGATTTTTTCCCTTAATTGTCCGCGTGCCGACCTTACATCAAGGTCGTTGTTTGTGTTAACAAAAAAAATATTTTTTCTTTTAAATCATTCGACTTTAAACCAAGGTTGATAGCTCATGCGGAACGAGCAAGTCCTAACCCAATTTTTTAATAGTATTATTCTGAATCTATTTCTTAATGCTTGTAGTTTGTATAGCCAAAGCATAGTTAGTTATTTTACAACTAACACAACCATATTTATCAATATCATTAATATAGAGAGATAAATTTACATCAACCACGTTAATAATTATTATAGATATTTAAGATTATTAATAACTATGTAAATATTAACAACCAGATTTTTATATATTATTTTATAAATTAAACTAATATTATAATAGACTATAAAAATTCTTAATATTATTAATTAATAATAAATGCTCGTATAATAGTAAGATTATCATATATTTGTTTATCTAATAATATTTAAAATATATAAATACAATAGTAACAATAATAATAATAATAATAATTATTCTATTATAATATTAAATAAATTATTTATTAATAATATACAAATATATACCATATTATTCATAAGATATAATCAATATTTTATATAATATATTTAGATTTTCTATATTATAATAATAAATTAATATTTATTAATACATATATAGAAATAATCTATTGTTAATATTTTATATAGTTATAATAATATTCGAAACATATTATATATAATAATAATATAAACAAAATATAATTATTATTATAATAATATATAATTTCAATTTATGTATAATTATAACTAAAAGGAAAATTAAAGAAATTTTGGAGGTAGATTTTCACTAGGATTGGAATTCCTACTTTAAAAAGCTTTATGAATCTCCAAACATCATGGATAACTTTGAAACCCTGCTCAGAACGAAAGAAGTTTTCACTTTAGAAGACATTGAGTTTGGGGTTAATCGACTAGCTAGTGGGAAAGCTAAGGACATTGAAGGTTACCAGGTGGAAATCTTGAAAATTTGAAGTCCTGTCCTCATCCCCCACATCCACAAGCTTTTCAATCAAGCAAGGGTTCCCTAAACCATGGACTGGGTGCCTCATTATTCCTATTTTTAAAAGTGGGGATACAAATAACCCCTCTAATTATCCGACAATTATGATCAGCCCTTGTCAGAAATAATACTAAGGGGGTGGGGGGGTGAATTTGTTTTAGCAATTTAACAATTTTTTCATTTCCATTAACAAATTGATATACTCTACTTTTGTTAATTCAACCTGCATATATATATGCAACTGTGTTTAGAGAAAATCGTGTATATCTTGCAGACTTCTAATTCAGTTAACCGATCTTAATCTGTGTATCAGAACCATCAAGTAGTAATCAAGTGCAGTAAATAGTACAGGAAATTAGACAGATGAACACAAGATATAAGGTGGAAACCCAATGTGGCTGAAAACCACCTCCTGCAATTCGTCTCTATATTCTTTTAACAAGAAACATATTTTTACAATATTTATGTAGTGGTGCAATATTATACCAGTGCCCAGGTTTATACCTGCAGAAGGCTATATACTTTTCTCGTTCTCTACCTTCCCCTAGAAGGGAGGTACAACCTCCTTAGCTCTTGTACTAGCTAATCTACTAGTATGTAGGTGCTGACCTACAAAAAGATACAACCTTCTCTTTTCTGCCAGGGATCATGTTTCATAAATTTTTAGGCTGGATCCATCAATCAAACATCAAATATATTTGCATCAACCAATCTCGTTTGTACCAACCAAAAACTGAATCAAACAATCACTTCTCTGAATGCTTTAGCTAGAATATAGTAACAGTAACCAGAAAAGAATCTTGAACCTAGAACGCTGCAACAATAAATAGAAGTAGCTAAAACATTTTTATGAGATGTACACCACTTCAATATGTACAACCTGCATGCATACACTACTATATTAAGGCAAACTTGTGTATACATTGTTTTGAATTACTGAACCAACATGTATATGCGCCTTTGCTATGCTGAACCTATGTATAGATCTATAAAAGATAATTTACCCTTTTCAACCATTCGGACATCAAATATACCTAGATCATCAAATTTACAGGTCAAGTCATGTGCCAAATATAAAATATCAAAATCACACAAATATAATTTTCTTTAAGCCTTAAGATCTTGACCCATCAATAGAACTTATCCTTCTTCCAGCGCTTAGGTTCCTCCTTGATCCTGCTATGCAACATATCCCAATGACTAGTATTCCAGATCTTGCTCTTCATTCGATATCCAATCCTTGAGTGCCCTTCCCTAATGAACTCCTCCTCTTTTTATAGTCTTAGGCTTTACTTAATACCATGGTCCAAAACCACTTAGAAGCAATACCTTGGACCAAATACCTAGGTCAACACTTCAATCAAGATACCATGGATCAATACCACAGGTCAAAATACCGGGGACCAAATACCACGGACCAAAACCAAGTTTTCCAAAATGTACGCGCTTTTCCTTCAACGAAAGTGCGTGTAAATGCATACGCGCCTTCTCGACTTCCAACCCGTGTGTATACGCAGCTTGGTCAATGGGAACGTGTGTATGCCTCATTTTCCTTTATTCTAAGAGCATATGAGCCTGAACTATCATATGAGTGATTTTCCGACTGAGTTGCCATCAATGTCAATACCTGTGCCATAGTGCCAAGCCTGTGTCATAATGCCAACAATCTCCCCCTTTGGACTTGATGGCAACACGAAGTCACTCTCTGCCTTTCTCGTTAAGGCATAGGGTTATGCTCCCCCTGAGTACATGTTGAAATCTTTGCTCCGCTGATCGGTGCTCCCCCTGACTGTAAGCAAGGTCTACAAAAAGATGTTCTACAAGAAGAACATGACTCTATACATCATAAACGACCTTCCTATCACCAAAGACTCATACATACATCCATTTCCCAACCAAGTGGGGATATACCAAGATTGACTCCTCCACCCAACCAAGTGGGATACACCAAAAGTTTATACATGATAAGAGAAGAACATTACATCACCCACCCCAGGCATTGTGGGGAAACAAGGTAGGTCGTTACATGACCTTCATAATAAAAGAAATACAAGACGGAGAGACCAAATATATAAGACAAGACTATGATAGTCATTAGCAAATATCATCAGCAACATCTGTCAATCTCCATCCGGACCATCAACCATGATCTCCTTCTACACCTATTCCACTTGAATAAAAAACAACTATGAAGTTGTACCAAGATCTTCTAAGATAATTGAAACAATGCATTATTAGAAGTATATGCTCCCCCCAGACCTGTGCCAGATGGTCTCTCTCAAACCCATATCAGACTCTTTTCATCCTGATTCTGGCCCACTATTTTTCTTCAGACCAACATATATGCAACTATATCCATAGAAACAAGCATATGTACATGGATACTCTTCATGAGACTCACGTACAATGACTTTTCTCTGAAACAGGTAAGTGTCAACAGCAAGATGTTGCATCAACTACTCCTAGCTTCTGTATGAGGTATTCAAATGTCTCATTGGGCAGTGGTTTGGTGAATATATTAGCAACCTATTCCTTCGAGGGAACATACTCCAATTTGACTTTTTGTTCAAGCACTTGTTCCTAGAGAAAATGATATTTGATAGGTATGTGCTTGGCCTTTGAATGCATGACTCGATTCTTTGAAATACTGATTGCACTTGTTATCACATGAAATGGAGATAGGTGGAGTATAAGTGATTTGAATGTCTTGCAATGTTTGCATCATCGAAAGGAGTTGTGTGCAGCAAGATGTAACAGCCACATGTTCTGCTTTAGCTGTAGATAACACAATTGAAGTTTGTTTCTTACTAAACCAAGATACTAATCTAGAACCCATAAAGAATGCACCACCACTAGTGCTTTTTCTATCATCCATGATTCCTGCCCAATCTACATCTGTATATGCATGAGGTGTGAGATATGTATCTCTAGGATACCATAAGCCATAGTTTTGTGTTCCTTGAAGATATTTGAAAATCCTTTTAACTACCTAAAGGTGTGCTTCTTTTAGATTTTCCTGGAATCTTCCAACTATTCCCACTACATGCATGATGTCTGGTCAGGTACTTGTCAGATAGAGCAGACTAACTATCATGGATCTATAGGTTGGTTGATCTACTGTTGTTGATTCATCATTTGCACTGAGGTTGTGTTCTGTTACCATAGGGGTACATACTGGTTTCGAATTTTCCATGCAATATTTCTTCAAGATCTGCTTGAGGTACTTGGTTTGTGATAGAAACATACTATCTTTGTTTTGTTGGACTTGTAAACCAAGAAAATATGTGAGCTCACCTAGCAGGGACATTTCAAATTCTTTCTGCATCACCAAGGCAAAGTTTTGACTCATGGCTTCTTCATTGCTACCAAAGATGATGTGATCAACATACACAACAAGTATTAACAATTTATCATTGTCAATTTTTATATATAGATTGCTATCTGCTGATACTTTTGAAAAACCTTGTTGATGAAGGTATTTGTGCAGACGATAATACCAAGCCCTTGGAGCTTGTCTATGACCATAAAGAGCCTTTCTGAGGCTGCATACAAGTTTTGGATCATTTCCAAGGATAAATCCATCTAGTTGCTCAATATACACTTCTTCTTTTAAGTCTCCATTTAGGAAGGCAAATTTCACATCCATTTGATATACTTTGAACTTCTGAGAGCTAGAAAGAGCAAGGAACATTCTTATGGCTTAAAGTTCGACAACCGGTGCAAAAGTTGCTTCAAAGTCTATACTTTCTTGTTGAGCATACCCTTTACAAACAAGTCTGGCCTTGTTTCTAATAAAATCTCCATTTTCATTCAGCTTGTTTTTGAATATCCATTTGGTCCCTATGACATTCCTATCATTAGGTCTAGGAACCAATTCCCAAGTGTTATTCTTTTCAATCTGCTCAAGTTCCTCATTCATGTCCTTGACCCAACATTCGTCTTTGCATGCTTCACTTATGTTTCATGGTTCAAAAAAGGAGAGAAATGCTAGATAGCTTGAACCTTCTATAATAGATCTTCTTGTTTGTACACCTGTCTCTTTCTGCGCCAAAATTTGAGTCTCTGGATGGTTCTCTTGGACATATCTAGATGGAGTCTTTCCTTCTACTCTTATCTGTTCCTTTGGTGCCTCATAAGTTTCTTCTTCAACATTAGTCTAATTTAATGTTGAAGGATAGTCCTCATTATCTTCAAAATCTTCGGCTTTTATCTGCTTTCGATTGTTGCCTGCTTCATCAACCACCACATCAATACTTTCAACAATTTTTCCAAGTCTTTTATTGTAACATTTATACCCTTTACTTCAAGAAGAGTAACCAAGGACAATGCCTTCATCTGCTCTATGTTCAAACTTGTCAAGCTTTTCATCATTCCTTTTGATGTAACATTTGCTTCCAAAAACATTGAAGTATTTTAGAGTAGGAGTCTTACGATACCAAATTTCATGATGAGTTTGAGTGATGTTTACCTGGATGTTTGTTTTGTTGAGAATAGTAATGGTAGCAAATGCAGCTTCACCCCAGAAGGTTGCAGGAGTTCTAGACTCATTAAGCATACCACGAGCCATTTGTTGAACCATTATGTTCATCCTTTCCACCACTCCATTTCGTTAAGGAGTCCTTGTAGTAGAGAATTCCCTTCTTATTCCATGTTCTTCAAAAAAGTCGAAAATTCATCCGAGGCAAATTCTCCTCCTCGATCAGACCTGAGGCATTTGATTTTGCGATCTAATTCATTTTCAACCAAGGCCTTCAAAGCTTTTAAATTTTCCAAAGCTTTGGCTTTATGCTTTAGAATTCCTATCCACCAGATCTTGGAAAAGTCGTCAGTGAACAACATATACTATTCTTCTCCACGAGGTGACTTTTTCCTTGATGGATCACATAAATCAGTATGGATAAGTTCAAGTGGCTTACTAGCTAGACCTTCCTTCTGAGGGAAATGTGTTCTCGTTTGCTTACCAAACTGACATGATGTGTATTTTATATTGTCTGGAATTCTAATGTCAGGAAGATCACAAAGAACATGATATTTGCATGCTTTCCTTGCCCGACGGAAGCTTAGATGCCCCAATCTTATGTGCCATAACCAGTGTTCATCAATTTTGCTTAGATAGCATTGTTGTTGTCCTCCCTTAAGTATGTATAAATTATTTGAAGTTCTTATTCCTTTGATCACTGTTTCTCCTGTATCAAGCTCACGAAAAATACATCCATTTGATCTAAATACTACCTCATTTCCTTCATCACACATTTGACTAACACTCAATAGATTATGCTTTAAACTATCAACATACATAATATTTCCAGCTTTGATCTTTTCATTTAGAAAAAAGAGAGCCTTTACCTTTTATGAGTGCAGGGGTGTCATTTCCAAAGGAGATCTTCCTTTCCTTTTTTAAGGCACTATATGACCGAAGTTTTTCTTTATCACCTGACATATGTTTCGAGCATCCACTGTAAATGTACCACCGATTTTCCTGTCATTCTGCATATAAGGCTATACCACATCTTTCTGTTTGTGGTTCTTTCTTTCTCCATATTTTAAGACCCAATGAAGTTTGTTCCTTTTGCGATGTTTGCAAAACTTACTCTTGCATTCAAAATCTTAATGATCGAAGTTGTTACAAATACAGAATTCTATTTTATTTTCAAGAGCAGAAAAGTTATTGTAGGTCCTCTTCATTATCCCAGTCATGCTCCTTTGATTTCGTGCTTCTCTAGTCATGATGGTCTTGTAGGAAACACATTGAGCAGTTTTGTGTCCAAAGTTATGACATCAGAAACATTGGCTATTAAAGAAATTCCTACGATTATCAAATCTATTGACCAGGTGATTGTAGTTTCCAATGACATTCATTCTTGAAGCAAATTGGGAATTATTTACCTATGGTTGGTTGTAGCTTCTATTCATCCTTGAAGTAGATTGACCCCGATTTACCTGGTGATCCACTTTATGTCTTTGCTGATGATTTTCAACCTATTCACTTCTCCTTGCTGCATCAAGATAACTTTTCGTGGTGGATGGCTTATGTTCTTGAGATGCACCTTCAGTATATCCAAGACTTATCTTTATTAGAGGAGAATGCTTCACTTTGATAATCTCATCTAAAGTTTCATATCCTTTAGCAAATCTAAGATTAAGAGCTTTTCTTTTCTCAATATCTTTTCTAAGTCCCACAATTTCACATTCTAACTTTTCATTGTGTTTTTCCCTTTCAGCAAGTTGTAATGTCAGAGTATCTATAATCATACTCTTTTCTTTTAAATAGATTTTATGTTTAGAAATTTCTTCATAGAGGTCATCTTCATCTATATCATCCAAGAAATCATCCTCTTTAAAAGCAATCAGAAGTCTATAATCATTACCATGTTCATCTTCATCACTATTTGAAAATCCATCGCTCTCTTCATGTGTATAATAGTTATTCTTACTTATGCTATGTTTTCTATTCCATTTAACTGGTTCCTTACCTTTATCAAGCTTATGTTTATGAGGACATTTGGTTGCGTAGTGACCGAATCTTTGACAAGCAAGCCATTTGAAAGGTAACTTACTTCTGAATCTTCGAAAACCCCATTGAAGGTTCTTGACAAATTTTGATTGTTCCTCTGCTTCCGATGTATGTCCTAACTCGTTGTATTCTCCTTTTCCTGAAGCTTTGAATGTAACTTCTCTCATCTCTAATGGATCCCCTTTTCTCATTTCGAAAGCAGTTAGGATTCCGTGTAGCTGTGGCACAGTAATACTCTGAAGATTCTACTTCTCTTCTATTGCAGAAACGTTTGATTCAAACTTAAAAGGCAAGGATCTTATAACCTTTTCAACTAAATTCACTTCTTTTATCTCTTCAGCCAAGTTTTTCATGTGATTAACAATCTCATCTATGCATAGGAATTACTTAGCTACACTGTCATCATTGTGCATTTTGAGAGTTTCATACTAAATTATGAGAGATTGTAGTTTTGCACGTTTTACCTAATCATCTCCTTCATAGCTTAGAATGATGTTTTCCCATGTTTCTTTGGCAGTTTTGAGCTGCATAACCCTGATGAATTCTGATTGTGATAGACTACCCAATAGAGTATTGACAGCTTTTGCATTTGTTTCATATTGATTTTTAACTGCCGTATCTATAAGAGTTGCTGCTGGAAATGTGTATCCTCCTTCCATGATAACCCATGCTTATGTTCCAAGAGATTGAAGATAGGTTGTGGTTCTTACCTTCAAATAGATGAAGTTACTCCCTTCGAAATTTGGTGGCCTGATGGATGCCTCTTGTTCGTAGTTGCTCATTATGATAGATCTTCATTCAAGCAATCAAGATTATTCTGAATGACCTACTCTGATTCCAATTGTTGGAAATAATACTAAAGAGGGGGGATTGAATCGGTATTAGTAATTTGACAGTTTTTTCATTTCCATAAACTAATTGATATATGCTACTTTTGTTAATTAAACCTATGTATATACGCAACTGTGTTTAGAGAAAACCACGTATATCATACAGACTTCTAATTTAGTTAGTGATATTAATCTGTGTATTAGAACCATAAAGTAGTAATCAAGTGTAGTAAACATTACAAGCAGTCACACACATGAACACAATATATAAGGTGGAAACCCATTGTGGGTGAGAACCACCTCCTACAACTCGTCTCTATCTTCTTTTAATAAGAAACTTTTTTCTACAATATTTATGTACTGTTGCACTCTTATACCAGTATGTAGGCTTCTACCTGTAGAAGCCTATAACCTTCTTTCATTCTCTAGCTTCTCTTCGAAGGGAGCTACAACCCCCTTAGCTCTTATACTAGCTGATGTACTAGTACGTAGGTGCTAACCTACAAAAGGCTACAACCTTCTCTTTTCATCCAGGGACCACATTTCATAAATTTTTAGACACGATCCATCAATCAAACGTCAAATATATCTGCATCAACCAATCTCCTTTTCACCAACCAAAAACTGAATCAAACAATCACTTCTCTAAATGCTTTGGCTAGAATACAGTAACAGTAACTGGAAACCAATCCTGAACCCAGAATGCTACAACAATAAATATAAGTGTTGAGCCTCAAAACTGCACTCATTTACCCATCCTCCCAACAACCTTTTCCTACTCATTTCCTTCTTTTGTCATCATTTCCTTCATCAACTTGTTCAATTCATTGCATTATAGGACTTTTTAACATGATTTGCTAATTATGTTAATGATTGACTGTTGGTTTAGATTTTTGGTTCAAGTGCTGCAATTCCGCAGCTAATACAGGATTTCCGCAGCCGGTCTCTGTTTCCGCAGCCGATCCTAGATTCCGCAGCCATTTTATTGATTGCTATGATCCAGGTGTCCTTCAGAGAAAAGAGCCACATGGGCAAATTCGTATGACCATGTACATGGTGCGTGTGCTGTCAGCTGAGCCAAACTAGCCGTCTACACCCCTGGTCAATGTGGAGGTAGCTCTAGTCAAAACGGAAAGGTTGCAAACGGTGGCACGACTCTGCGTGTTCAGTTGGAGCACGTAAGTCACAGCTGGCTTCTTCTTCATCCACGAAGACTGCAGGGGACAATAATCCAACATCGGATTTATTAAACCATGATGACCGTTCCCTAGATCCGTGCACGGTGCTGCTGAACGTGTCTTTTTCCTAGCTGTTAGTTAGCCTAGTTTACGCATAGGACAGTTGATGTTCTTGCTATAAATAAAGCGTCTCTATACGCTGATTAGTTAGCTTTTGAAGTTAATCTTTTGCTGCTGTAAAACTTTGTTTAAAGACTCTTTTATCAAGCGTTTACGCTCTCCACTGTGTTTTATTATGATTTGATTTAATTCAAAGAAGACAGTTCTATTTCTATCTGCGTAGCTGATCTTTTAATTCGTTGAAGTGGATGGAGGGCCCCTGTCTGCTACAACCATTGTACAGTAGCCTTTGAATTTACTTTCCTGTATTTCTTTTTCTTTAATTTATCATGTATATTAATGTACAGTTTTGAGTTATGCTGCTTTACATTTCTCTATTTTTCATGACTGATCAGTGTGTTTTTATAGCTTTGATTAGGAGCTCGGGACAGTGTGCTTTTACTTCTTTTTAACGCTAGTGGCATCTGAAGTTGTCTTATCTAAACTGCTGACTTTCGTTCTGATTTTTATTGGTTTCCTTGCTTAATTAGTTCCTTACTTAGTTTACTTTATCAAGCTTTGTCAAGTTTCTAATCTCTTAATGGTTCTGTTTATCATAATTTACTAACTTTTATGGGACCAAAACATCATTTAATTGCAGCTTGGTTTATTTAGTTTTAGACTCATATTTCTAATTCATTCTTAACTCTTTTCACATGATCAATTTGGCTAAAGGCAGAATGTTAAGGGAGAATTAAGTAGTGTGATTTGTCACTTACTTTTTTTACATTGGTTTAGACTCAATAGAAAAGTTAGAGTAGTGTTTTTGCTTTCAGTTGAGTTAACATAGATGTCATTTTCATTCTTATCAGCAGTAAAGGTATTGGACTAGTGCCATTGGTCTTTTGTTTGATGCTTTACTTTCATTCAAAGCTTTAATTCCATTTCAAGTTATTGTTCAAGTTTTCTCTTTTAAATTCAAGAAGCATTTTAGAAATCACTACATACACACACATTCACTCACTTGTTTATAACTTCATCACATCATATTTGGAAGATAAGTCATACATAAACTAAAAACGACAAAAAGAATTAGGAAAGGCTGCTTAAGTATATATTGTACACTTCACTTCATCAGCTTACGAGCCCCGGGTTGACAATTTATGATAGCAATTTAGACAACACTAAATTGACCAAACA
>APFE031616887.1:2224-23550 GCA_000404065.3 Pinus taeda
CACAAGAAAATGGTGTGGCAGAAAGGATGAACAGGACAATCATGGAGCGTGCAAGGTGCATGAGATTGCATGCAGGATTGCCTTTACAGTTTTGGGCAGATGCTGTAGATACTGCTGTTTATCTAATAAATAGAGGGCCTTCAAGTTCCTTGGATGGTGGTGTTCCAGAGGAAGCATGGACAGGTAAAAAGGTAAACTACTCTATTTTAAAGCCTTTTGGTTGTGAGGCCTTTGTCCATATTGATAAAGAAAATAGAACAAAGCTTGAAACAAAGTCAAAGAAATGTACCTTTATTGGATATGGTGTTAATGATTTTGGTTATCGCTTATATGATTATGAAAATCACAAAATCATTAGGAGCAGAGATGTAATATTCAATGAAAAGGGCTTGTATAAGAATCAATTGCAGGAAAAGAAACGGGAAGAAGAAAACAAGGAATACACAGTTCTTGATGAAATCACTGAAAAAGTAAAGGTGCCTGAAAATAATAATAATCAACAACCACAACAACAGCAACCATCACAACTACAACAGGCACCCTAAACACCTGAAAGTGGTGTTAGAAGATCTACCAGGATAAGTAGACCCCCTGAACGATACTCTCCTTCATTATATTATTTATTGTTGACTGATCCCGGTGAACCCGAATGTTATGAAGAAGCAATGCAGGTTGAAAGCAGGAAGAAGTGGAGGTAGCCATGGAAGAAGAGATGGACTCCTTAATGCATAACCAGACTTGGGATTTAGTCAGGTTTCCTACATGAAAAGCTACATTGAAGAATAAATGGGTTTACAGGTTGAAGGAAGAAGATGGAGGAAAACAAAGGTACAAAGATAGAGTTGTGGTGAAGGGGTTTGTACAGAAGAAAGGTATTGATTTTGATGAAATATTTTCTCCTGTTGTTAAAATGACTTCAATCAGAACTATTTTAAGTCTTGTAGCAGCTGAAGATTTGCATCTTGAGCAGTTAGATGTAAAAATAGCCTTTCTCCATGGGGATTTGGAGGAAGAGATATATATGCAGCAGCCACAAGGATATGAAGTGAAAGGGAAGGAGAAACTTGTGTGCAGGTTGAAGAAGAGCTTGTATGGCTTAAAACAGGCTCCAAGGCAGTGGTATCTAAAATTTGACAAGTTTATGTCTGAACAAGGTTATACTAGATGTCACTCTGATCATTGTTTTTATCTGAAAAAGCAAAATGATGGCAGCTATATTATATTGTTATTGTATGTAGATGACATGCTTGTTGCAGGATCTAACATGCAGGAAATAAATGTGCTCAAAAGAAAATTGGAAAATTCATTTGCAATGAAGGATTTGGAGCTGCAAAACAAATCCTTGGTATGAGAATAACTAGAGACAGGAAAAATCATAAATTAACATTGTCTCAGAATGAGTACATACAAAAGGTGTTGAAAATATTTAACATGCACAATGCAAAACTAGTTAGTACACCTTTTGCTAGCTATTTGAAACTTAGCAAGGAAATGTGCCCAAAGACCCAAGAAGACATGGATTATATGTCTAAAGTTCCATATGCATTAGCAGTTGGAAGCTTAATGTATGCAATGGTCTTCACAAGGCTTGATATTGCACATGCAGTGGGAGTTGTAAGCAGATACATGAATAATCCAGGAAAGGAACATTGGATGGCAGTGAAATGGATTATCAGATATTTGAAAGGTACCACAAATCAAGCATTATGCTTTGGTTGTTCAAACATTTCCCTACAGGGATATGTTGATGCAGATATGGAAGGTGACAGAGATAAAAGGAGGAGCACTACAGGATATGTATTTACTGTTGGAGGAACAACTATCAGTTGGGTTTCAAAAATCCAAAGTGTTGTTGCACTTTCAACAGCAGAAGCAGAGTATGTTGCTGCTACAGAGGCTGGTAAAGAAATGATTTGGTTACAAAGGTTTTATGTGTGAATTGGGCAAGGAGCATGATAAGGGCACGTTATATAGTGATAGACAAAGTGCCATTCATCTTGCAAAAAACTCAGCATTTCATTCCAGGACTAAACACATACAACTCAAGTACCATTTCATACAATCAGTGTTGGAAGATGGACAGTTGAAGCTGGAAAAGATACACACTAGCAAGAACCCTGCAGATATGCTAACAAAAGTTGTAACCAGGGAAAAACTGAGAATATGCTCAGTTTCAGTTGGTCTTCAAGGATGACGATGAAGATGAGAAACAACCAGGTCCAAAGAGGAGTCATTGTCCAGCAAATGGAGTAGCGGTGGAGTTGCTACAATCAGTCTCCAAGTGGGAGATTGTTGGGTGTGGAGCCTGATTATCTTCTATATTCAAAAGTACTACCACATTGGACCCGAGTTTAAAATGGGGGCGGCAACACCGCCCGTAAAATATTCGCTGCAGGGGGGGTCCAGGGGGGGCGGCTGCGACCTTTGGGAGCCCCCCCTTGGTGGGGGTTTTCGGGGGGAGCGCCCCAAAGCTAAAAACAACTGTAAAATTGCCTTGTAAAAATATAGTAATTTCTAGTCAATCTGGGCCGTTCATTAGGCGGATGATCTGACGGTAGAACTTGTGTTTAGTTTAGGGTTTTTTGCCCTAGATGGCAACCCCTCTCTTTGTATGAGGGCATTGTATTTGAGGCTATGAGATAGATGTGTATTCTGTGTGAGCGAGAAACAGAGAGGTGAGACTGAGAGAAGACAGAGGATATTACAACGGATTTGCTGTAGGTTGTGTCTCTTCATTTTGCTGGATAATAGAAAGGAAGGACTGGCTGTTCGGGGTGGACGTAGACCAAACTGGGTGAACCACGTATATCTATGTCTCTCTTGTTTTGTGCATTTTCTGTGTTTATATTTCTGCAATATTTATGTGTTCCATTGCTCCGTAATATTTAATATTCTAACACATTCGTGGACTAGCCCAACAAAACTTGACCTGGGATAACCTTGTAAATCCTACTTTGACCCCACCTGAAGAAAACCCAGAGAATGAACAATAGGGGGTAAGAGTAACAAGTTTGAACAGGACAAGAAAAATAAGGAATCCTTCTTTTCCCTCGGGCCCAGTAAAGCATAGATGCTACACGAGGATAAAATCGCAGTAGCACACCTTAATTCAAATGGAAGAAGAAGGGTCGTCCCACATGCCCTCTCCAAGTCCACAAGATGAATCTTTGCAGGATTATGGGGAAGCAGTTGCCCAAGTACTGGAGAATATGGGGACATTCTATGGAGAAAGGGAGCTATCTAGAAATTATGAAGGGAAAAATTATGCCCCTAATCAGTCTCCCCTTGCCGGTAATTCTGGCCATGCTGAAAATTTGCCATTTACTGATAATTTGGAGGGTCAGAGGGAATCAGTTCCTTCTATGGATGAGCCCCTTGTGAAAGAGGCCCATGCAGAGGAAACCCTTAGGGACGGAAATCAAAATGAGGTTACTATTCCAATGGATTCAATCTCTAACAAAGAAAAACCCTACAGAAGAAACCCTGGAGGATGAAAATCAACCAGGGGACACTATCTTAATGAAGTCCCCAGAGGATGAAACCCATATAGAAGAATACCTTGAAAATGATAATCGCTTAGGGGACACCATTCCATTAGAGTCTCCTGAGAGGGAAGCTCATGAAGAAAAAGACTTGGAAGGCGAGAATCCATCGGGAGACATGGTTCCATTAGAACCTCATCCTGATATTGGCATAACCCCGCCTAAACCTGAAATAAACACAGTTGTGACACCACCTATCAACAACCCCATGACAAAGAAAGAATATAAGGATAGATTGAGGAAGTTGCTTAAGAAGTACAGGAAGCAGAAGAAAATAATTAAGCAATTGTGAGAATGGTTGAAGGAAGCAGTCAGGGTTAGAAAACTGAAAGTAGAACTGGAGACCGTAGGGACTCAAACATAACACTGCTCTTGGGAAGATATTGAAACCCACACTAAGACCCCTTTTGTTTGTTCAAAAGGAACCCAAACAGAGCAATTTATTCTAAAGAGTAGTGATATGTAGACAGAAGGTCCTTGCATTTCCCTAGTGGAATCCAAAACGGACTTCCCCACTACTAATGCTATTGTCCAAACCAATTCTGCATAGAATATATAGGAAAACTACCATATGCCACAAGGAAGAGTTGAAGTTGCTATTCAAACTGATACTAAAGGAAATACCTAAGCTGATTGTTGTATGACCCAAGAAGTGGCTAAGGCTGTTGTTCAAACTTACTCAATGGTAACATTGGATGATGAAGTCCAGACAAAGGAAACACCTAACTATGTTCATCTAGTAAGGGAAGCAGTTATTACAAAATTTCAAAATGAACTAGCCAAGACTCAGCAGGAGTTAGCTTGACATAAAGAAGAAGTAGTGTCGTTACAAGTACACCAAGAATTACGAAAGAAATTTGAGGCACTTACTGTCACACAGGATGAGACTTTCACCAATTACAAAGATGAGCAGAAGAAAGTCTAAAAAACACAAGACAAGCTACAAAAGGCCAAGGAGCAAATTGAAACTATTTTCTCTCTCTACTCAGATGCTTTGTTGTGTCGAGCACCTGCCACCAATTATGCACTATTATTGTTAGAAAGATACCTCTTACTAAAGGTTAAAGTCATCAAGGTTGGTAAGTCAGCAGAAATTAAGACCACTCCAAACTTTGTCAAATGTTTCGAAGAACAAAATGAAAACGTACATCACCTTTTATGTGAATTGTACATGCACAATTTTTTCTTAGAGGATGACTTGGATAGTAATCATGGCCCCTCCATTGGGGATATCCAATTTCAAGCTTTTCTTTCTTTTTCCACCAATCAGATTAAATGGGCTAAAGCCCATAATACTTTCAAATAGGGAATATGGTATAAACTTATGGGTCAGGGGAGAACCAACAAAACCCCTACATCTTTCTATCCAACATAAATAGTTCATGAAATGAACATGCGTTGTGGCTTAATTATGACCACTCCATATAGACATCATATGGGCAGGGAAGGAATACTTTGAGGAAATTAAGGAGGAAGATTTGTCAGTAGAAAGGAAAAGATGGGAAGCTTCCAGTAACAATGTCAGGAACATGGAGACATTTGGGTTTAGAAATTTCAAAGTTGTCTCTACTCCCCTACACAAATACAACAATATGGTCCTAAGCATGGGCCTTGAATGGATAGGGTGCCGTTACAGAAGTCCAATTATTTGGTGATGGGTATTACAATGATTATAATTTTATAGAATATCGTGTGAACCAGGCTTTTGTAGTACTCAAACAGAAAAATGGTTTTAGGTTGTGTAAGGAATAGGTTTATCCTTATTATTCCTTGACTCAACTGCACCTCAATTATATGATTGCATGAGGACATGCAAAAAATTAAGTAGGGGAGTATGTTGGGCCATGGAAAAGGTATATTTTTTTCCTCATATTAGCCTAATTAATCATTTATCTTTATGTATTTATTTTCGCTTTAGGAATAAATATAGAAGGAACAATCGTAGAAGATGAATGAAATCAATTATTAACGAATTGGGTAAATCTGGGCATGAAAAACTAACTTTCGCTACCTTTATAGGCAGGGACACGAATTGAGTGACTGCTGTTCAAATGACAGAACAACAACAACCAAGAAAGGAAAAGGACAATGTCTTGATTATGGAGGACAACAGAAGACCAGGAGGATCAATTCTATTTTGTGATGAAATCAGATTGATGGTTGTGAAATCCTTAGGATCTCCTAATCCTGATTATTCGTTTCTATCCATTTATCTTTCCAAAATTTATATAAAGCCATCAGGAAAAATGAAAAACTAGTTAAGAATTTTAAAATTGTAATCACTCATTTTGGACACAGAGCACTTTCATTACTGTGATATTGTAACTCTATTATCAAGTTAATGAAGAAGGTTGTGTTTTACATATAATCACATTCTGAATATCTTTTGGCAGTGAATTCTAGAGACTTTGGGCCCAGTCGATAGGAGATCTACTCCTTTAATTGTGTCATATTTACTTCTGTTTATTTTGATAATTGTTTATTATTGTTAGTTTGTGAAATTAGCATCATTCCAATTGCTGTGAATCTTGATGATTATGATTTTATTTTTTTGTCCAAACTAGATTCTAGATCTTGCCGTGGTTTACACCTACATGCTAATCTTTACCAAATTGATCGGGTTGATTTAAGTATCCAATTGCTGTTCATTCTAGAGTAGTGTTACCCGAGATCTCAAGCTTATAGTTGATTTCTTCCCATGAGATGTTTGCATAGTTATTTTCTCTTCAATTTATGTAATTTTCCTTCATGATAAATGAATTAGTGTCAATATCAGTTAGATTGCTAAGAGTGATTCCTTTTACTTACATTCTGATTTAGTTTCTTGTATAATAGATTAAAGTAGATTTGGAAATACTTTAAAAATTTATTTTAGAGTTGTTTTGGATTGAACTTCGAGAATTAGATATTAATTTTGCAACGATTCTAAATCATTTCATTAGGAATTAGCCTCTAAATTCACTTGCATATACAATGTTGAACACTCTTGAAATAAACAAACTTACCTTGGGTTGATGATTAATGTAGGTATTAAGATTTCTTTTAATAGTCATCTTAGCGCACCAACACAAACCCATTTACAATAAGTCTGGCCTTGTACCTCTTTTGCCTTCATCTTCTTCCTTTAACATGTAAACCCATTGATTTTTCAATGCTCTTTTACCTACAGGAAATGGGACCAAGTACCAAGTCTGGTTATGTACCAAAGAGTCCATCCCTTCTTTCATGACTTGCTCCCATTTCTTTTTGGTTTCTACCTAAATTGATTCTTCATATCTTTCTGGTTCACCATAATCAATCAAAAACACATAATAAAATGAAGGAGAGTATTATTTAGGGGTCTACTTAACTTGGTTGATATTATAACAACACTTGTAGGAGTTTGAGGTACTTTCTATTGTTGTTGTTGTTGAACATTTTGATTTTTGGCACCTTTATATTTTTTTTGCTATTTCTTCAAGCATTGTGTATTATGTTTTTCCTTTTTCTTGTTTCTTTATTGGAAAGTGATATTTGTACTTGACCTTATCATTGAATACCACATCTCTACTCCTATTGATTTTTTGATTTTCGTAATCCCACAAGTGATATCCAAAATTATTTACTCCATATCAAATAAAAGTACACTTATTGGATTTTTTAATTTAATTTTCATTTTTATTTATTTATTTTCCGTGTAATTCCCTTAGACGGGCCTAACACCCACACATTCGACTCTACCACAGGGAGCCCCACCGTAATGGACACATGAGTATTGAACCCATGCCTCATAAGAGAGGGCCAATAACTTGGTATGGGGGGCTTCAACCAACTAGGCTACCCCTCAGGACTAGTACACTTACTAGATGTTGCCTTAATCTCTGTTCTATTTTCTCCATCAATATGGACAAATGCTTCACAACCAAAAGTCCTCATAAATGAGTATTTTACCTTTTTACTTGCCCATGCTTCCTCTAGAATGCCACCATCCAGGGAACTTGAAGTCCCTCTATTTATTAAGCAATAGTATCGATAACATCTTCCGAAAACTGCAACAAAAATCTTGCATGGAATCACATACTCCTTGAACGCTCCATAATTGTCTTGTTCGTCCTTTCTAACACACCGTTTTCTTGTTGTTTTCTTAGAATAATATTTTCTCTATGAATCCCATGGTATGAATAATAAGTATCAAATCCCTTCTACAATATTCACCTCCATTATCTGATCCGAGACACTTCAACCTATTTCCAGTCTCATTCTTGTTCTTATTAATAAAATAATAATGTGAGAGAAATAAATAAATACAACATAAACATTGACACAATGTTTTTATCCTAAAATATTTATGTGAAAACCATATTGGAATGATAGATCTATGTTCCTATCCCAAAATAAAATTATAATAAAATTTGTAGGCCTTGAAATAAGCTACATTACATAATAATACCAATGGAAAAACCATGCATTATCAAACCTGGGGCCTAAAAACCACCAATGGTAAGTTGAATCTATTCGAGTCAATTTTTCCCAAACTAGCCTTACAATCCCCCCCCTTAAACTTGACTTGGGGAGACTAACCTAATCCCAATCTCATTATTGAAGTCCATATAAAAATGTTCCCATTGACTAGAATACATGGGTAATCAATAACTGTATCTTCCATTTATCTAAGTTACTTTTTATCATACATGGTTTAGTAACAATTTCACATCCTAAGATTTCACATTCCCTCCCTCAAGATAGCATGTGAGTAAACGTACGACCCTCATACCTATTCAAAGTGGTCCATTCCAAAACTTGATCATCCATAACTCCATGCACCATTGCACTCCGACATGTATGCCTGAACAACAAGTCCTACAATAAATCAACCTCAAGCTAGAGTAAGAGTACACCTAGTAGCATCATACCTATTCAAGTGCTTCATTCAACAACTTGAGATATCATGTGATACTTTGCTACATGTATGCCTAAACATTAGGTCTTACAACAACCTTGGGGAATATAACATTCCTATGGCTAGGATTTACAAATTGGATCAAACACCTTTAAGGTGTTCACACACTACCACGAATTGCCATCACATGTAGGATCCTTCACTAGACCTTAGCACCATTGATTTCATATTTTTTCTCTCATCCATGTTAACGTGCAACCTATTTTTCACTATATATCTAGCCTCTTCTCATCCATACCTATACTTGGAATTACAACATTATTTTCACTCACCAAATCCATGATATCTCTCATCGGCTAAACTAGCACCCTTCTAATGGGCTTCATTCTACTTTGCCACAATTGTCACAATCTTTAGCTACACATGTACATTATCTTCTTAGTGCCTTCTCCATAGCCTCAAAAACTAGATTTGGTTATCCTAACACACACTCAATCTTGGTGGCTTTGATACCAATTATTAGTTATAGAACAATAATGTGAGAGAAATAAAAAAAATACAACATAAAAACATAAACATGGACACAATTTTTTTACCTTGGAAACCTTGGTGGGAAAACCAAATTGGAATGATAGATATATATTCTTGGTACAAAGGAAAATTATAATGGAGTCTTAATGCCTTGAAATAGGACACATTACCTAAGAATACCATGTGAAAAACCACAGGTTATCAAAATCTAGAGCCTAAAAATTTCCAATGGTAAATATCATCTCACCAAGTCAAGTTTACTCTAACTACCGTAACAATTCTTAGCCAAAGTTTTTTATTTCTTAAAAGTATCCAAGAAACCAAATTTTTTTTCTAATGTAGTAAACCCAATTTTTCCTAGTTACATCATCATCAAAAGTGATATAATAATAAAGATCCACCAATAGATGATACCCAAGCTAATCCCCATACATATGTATGCACAAAATCTTAATTTTTACTCTTCTATTCCTTCATGACTTTGAGAAATCTAACTATTTTCAATTTTTCATAAACACAATGATGACAATAATTTCCTTGAGTGGAGAATCTACATCCCCTTCTCACCGATGAGCCCAAGCCTATGATTACATAATGGTATATCTTGTTAGGTCCCTATACTACTAGTGTAACCCCTTATTATTATTAGTATAACCGCCTTATTATATTGTTGTGCCCATGTAGTCCCCGTATTATTATTATTGTGCCCCATAGAAGCCCACTATTGTTATTATTGTGCCCTCATTATTATTGTTATGTCAGCTCTAATTATATTATGACCCCTTCGGCTCCTATATATAAAAAGGAGGTCTTGTCATTTGTATCATCCAATAATTGTTCATTTGTATAACGTATAGGAGGTTTCCCCCTCGAAGAGGTTGAATTCTAAGGCATTGATCTTTCTTTTCTATCTTTTTGTGAGTTGGTTTCATAACATTTGGTATCAAAGCTTGGATTCTAGAGTTTTGCTGCTCCAAACAGGTCATCGTGGAATTTTCACTATAACGGTTTTGCTATGAAGTTTCAGAAGCTAAAAAAAACCCATGAGGAGAAATCAGTCTAAACCTAGTGTCTGAATTTTAGATCTTGTCTCGCTATATTTTTGGAGATATGATCTGAGGAATTTAGGGTTTTTGTAAGATCCAAAATTCCATCTCAAATAGGTCATCGTGGAAGTTTTTCTATAATTATTTTTCTACAAAGTTTTAGACTCTGAAATTAAAACCCATTTGAGTCGTAGTTTTAGCGAAGCACGGGCCTGAATTTTAGATCTTGGTTCACTATATTTTCGGCAATACAGTCCAAGACATTTAGGGTTTTTCCAGGGTCCTGAATTACATCCTAAATAGGTGACCTTGGAAAAATCATCATAAATTTTTCTCTGAGAATCAAATTGAAATTTCATAAGAAGTTGCAAAAAGAGGACAGACTGTTTTTGTATATCAATTTCAAGTCCTAAGGTTAAAACAATGAGACGTGGCACTTCAAACAAGTTTTCTCTACTGAACTAGTCTATAATCAGGCCATTGTGGGAGATTTGACATAACTCTTCCTTGTAGAATCCAATCTTGATCAGACTTGTAGGGCCAGAAAGAGGAATCAGAGGGATATTGTAGGATGCACTTTTAGAACTTGGAGATCTGAAAATACAGAGTTACAATCATTTCAAGATCGAGTTCCTAAAATCAAGAAAAGGCAATATGAGGAAGTTTAATGGCAAGAATCCAGTAAATTGGATACTATAGATGGAGAAATATTTTGATATACATGAAGTGAAATTGTTACAAAAGGTATGTATTGCATCTTCATACTTAGAACCAGATCAATTTTTATGGAATAAAGGGCTTTGTTACAATTGTGATAACAAATACATTAAAGGTCATAAGTGTGCTGAGAAGAAATTATTTTACATTGATTGTGGAGAGGAGAAAAAAAAGGATCAAGAAATGTCAAAAGAAGAGGATATACACCAGGAACCAACCCCAGAGAAAGAAGAAATGAATCCAACCATATCTTGTAAAGCATTGGCAAGAATTGCCACTCCTCAAACTCTCAAGATAGAAGGACATATCAAGAAGAAAAATGTTCAAGAAGTGAAAAATCACATCGAGCATCAAGAAAGGAATCTGACCATATCTTGTAATGCATTGGCAGAAATTACCATTCCTCAAACTCTCAAGATAGAAGGACACATCAAGAAGAAAAATTTTCAAAAAGTGAAAGATCACATCGAGCATGTAGAAATGAATCTGACCATATATTGTAATGCATTAGAATAAATTACCACTCCTCAAACTCTCATGATAGAAGGACATATCAAGAAGAAAAATATTCAAGTGGTGAAAGATCACATCGAGCATCAACAACAAGTTCTCCAACTTTGAAAGGATAATGCCACTTTGGTGCATAATCGAATGAAACAGCAGGGAGATCAACATCACAGTGAAAGAAGTTTTGATGTAGGCGAGTGGATATTTTTATGACTACATCTCAAGGAAGCTATTTATGAGAAGGGGATGTTGGCAATACTACATGCACTTAAGAAATGGCGACCTTACCTAATGGGAAGGCACTTCAAGGTAAAAATGGATCATGATAGTCTTAAATACTTTTTAGAACAAAGATTATCTTTAGAAGAACAGAAGAAATGCGTCACAAATATGTTGGGTTATGACTTTGAAATCATCTACAAAAAGGGAAGCAAAATGTTGTTGTAGATGCACTCTCAAGAAAGGATGAGGATGTGGAAGCATTGTTTTGTGCTATTTCTATTATCCAACTGAATTGGATAAACAAAGCAAGGGATGAATGGAAGAAGGACAAAGAAGCGTGGCCACTCATTCAAAAGTTGCAGAAGATCCCAGTTCAAATAATATTTATAGAACTTGACAAGGAAGGAAAAATCATATTGGAACTTGGAGCAGTCACAGAAACAAGAACCCGACAGCTACGAAGTCGATCAATTTCAGAGTATCTCATCAAGTGGAAGAACTTACCCGCTGAAGATTCCACATGGGAGGACAAGAATTTTATACAGAAGCATCAAGAACTACTCAAGCACTGAGGACAACACTTTTTTAAGTAGAGGGGCATGTTAGGTCCCTATATTACTAGTGTAACGCCTTATTGTTATTAGTATAACCGCCTTATTATATTGTTGTGCCCATGTAGTCCCCATATTGTTATTGTTGTGCCCCATAGAAGCTCACTATTGTTATTATTGTGCCCTTACATTATTATTGTTATGTCGGCTCTGATTATATTATAACCCCTTAGACTCCTATATATAAAGAGGAGGTCTTTTCATTTGTATCATCTAATAATTGTTCATTTGTATAATGTATAGGAGGTTTCCCCTTCAAAGAGGCTGAATTATAAGGCATTGATCTTTCTTTTCTATATTTTTGTGAGTTGGTTTCATAACATATCTACTCTTGTAGAAGCTAAAATAATAGAAAGGCCAACATTGTCAGTACATAAATAAAATTTACCTACCTTGCATAAATAAAATTTACCTACCTTCTATCTTCTTACTATTATCAAAGATCCTTTAGTGACCTTCCATGAATTTCTTGTAAATGGAATTATACATCATTTACTTCCCAATTGTCCTATTGAAATTGCATTTCTTCTTAAATATAGAACATGCCTTACATATTTCATGAACCATTGGTTTCGATTCTGTAATTTTATCCATTCCTTACTCTTTCCAATAATTTTGTGTGGTTCATCATCACCCAAATTAACTTGTCTAAAATCACATTGAACACAATCTTGAAAATATTTCCTATGCCATGTGGCATGAATGAAAATCCGATGATTTGAAATGCGGGAGTCACAAATGTTTTTATTTGTAATAAGTCTTATGAACTGAGTCTAGTGCCCCCCCACCTACTATTAATTAAGAATGTTTAAACCTCCATGACCCTTTTTATAGTTAATTTCACGCTCTTATGATATTTGTAAAGGCAAAATTTAAATAAATTGTTAAGGGCTAGTTGAAGAAAATAACTATTTTATTCAAGTGTTTAAGAAGGGAGAAGTCATGAACAAGAGACTTTTTTTTAGTGAAGGTATGCACAATATTTTAGAGTGATTTTCTATTTTATATTCATTTTCCATTCTAAATTTTCTATGGGCTAAATTGTCTTATTGATATTAGGGGTATCTTGAAAAGTGACAAGGAAAGATAAAGTGGCATTAATTGTGGTGTTATTCAAGGTTGTTCATTTTTCTTGTTTTGTTTACATTAATTAGAAGTTATAATCCTATCCAATGCTAATTAGTGTAAATTTTACAATATTTTTCTAATATTTTTTTACACCTCTTCAAGTGGTGTAGATAAGATTTACTGTTCTTCCTTCTCTTTCATTTTGGCACTTAGTTATTTTTGTATGAGCCATTTTAACATATAAGGTTTCTGACGACATATTTGGTCCCGATTCTCGTAGGGATCTAAAAACACAGTTGGTTTTGTATTCAGATTGGTTGATAATAAAATAATTGATAATTGTTTTTCCTTTATTAGCTTGCTAGAAAGTTTATTTTGAGTTTATATCATTGTTCCAATTTCATATTTCTTTCAAACACTTCTAAATTTTATTTGGAATTTTTTTTGTTCATAAGTTTTGTGTATTAGTACCTTATTATTTTATTCTTTAGTTGTTACATATGAAAATAAAAAATTATATTATGAAAATAAATATCAAATTTTAAGAAATTTGCATCTTGAAATTTGGGCTTAATTTAAAACCTAAAAATAAGGGTGATATTTCTGCCTATCTCACCTAACCTAATGATATTCAAGGTGTTGTGTGAAGTATTAAAACTTTATCATCAACATGCCATTTTTCATTTATAAAAGAAATTTGTTGGCTAGATATAAAAAACAAATTTTCTTGAAAGAGATGGAAAGAAGGATAAAAGCTTACATGCTAATATTTCCCCTAGAAAAACTATAATTCGAGAGTAGGTTGAAAAAGAGAATCATTTAATCATTTATATTTTCAAAACTTTTGTTGATGTATTTTTTTTGCTTCTATTTTTTTTTCCTACACCTAGTTTTTCCTTGACTTGGTTATCATTAGGGAAATTTTCAGGTCTAAAATGGGCCTCCTAAGGAATATTATAAAATAGTAGTGGAAATAATAAAATAAGATTAGATTACATCATCAAATTTTAATTGGAAAAAAAAAAAAAAAAAAAAACTATTTTTGCAACTCTTATTTTCAACTTATCTCCCTACGATTTTACTCAAATTTTGAGCAAGTGCACTCACTAGATGCAAAATTTAATTCGCCATCCAAGGAGTACCTATATTTCATACTTTCAATGGACCCTGCTACACGAAAAAATGAGAAATACATGAAAAATTGTGGTTGCAATAACATTTTTGATGTATTTTTCATTTTTTGTGTAGAAGGAGCCATCGAAAGTATGCAACATGGGTACTCCTTGGATGAGGAAATAAATTCTACATCTAGTGAGTCCTCCTGCTTGAAATTTGAGTAAAACCGTAGGGAGATAAGTTGAAAATATGAGTTCAAAAAATAGTTTATTTTTATTTTTTAATCTTTGGACTTTTTTACTCCAAAAATGGTGAATCGTCCCCCATGGTTGACATCATAATCTTGAATCATATTGGTTCTTATAAAGTTTATTTTGGTTGTAAAATTTTTTTGAGGCCCATTTTAGACCTCAAAATTTCTCTAATGTTTTCAAGGCAAATGTTTGGACACACTCTTTTCTTCGCACTTCAAACATTTTCACACACTTTGCACCTCCATACTCCATATTAAGATTTTCACATTCAAAACACTTAGCCATTTTTTTGTGTGTAGATAAATCTATCCAATGTTTCCTTGCACATCGGTCCTCCACACAAATCAAGTATCGCACATCGTTCCTTCCTCACAACCAGATCTCCACACATCTATCCTCCTACACAACTACATCTTTGAACAATGTGCCATAACTTACCTATCAAATTTTGTTTCACACTTAGTTAAAAGATCTGTCATTTTCTCCTTTCGATGTTAATTGAAAGATCATTTAAGGAAGTCCAATAATCAAGGTGGAGAAAGGATCTTGACATTATATTACATAACCATATATGCCTCCACCTTGATATCATTTTTTGTGAATTATCTACGTGTCACAGCCTATCCTTGCACTACAAGTATTACTTAACTCATTGCCTTGACATTGTAGTATGTGAATTACTTTTTATGACACCTCTTTAAGACTAACCATATGTTATTGATTTCCATGATCATTCTCACATGGCTTGATGAATATTGTATATGAAATGTGATATTCTATTAAATATTACCATAACTCAAGGATTTAATAGCAAAGACTTCCATTAAGGCATTATTGATCTGCCAAACATCTCTAGAATACATTAAGCCAAGGAGAAATATGGAAACTAAGGGAATAAAGAAGGGAATTTGTGGATACATATCCAACTCACTGGCTAGAGTACAAGAAAAAAGTTACCATTTGTCTGTTGCATATCATGGTACTCAAGCTTTTCCCCAGAGGAGAGAGAGAGAAATAAAACTTGAAATACAACGTTGGAAAATGCTATATGCATTCCATATTTCTTTGAATTGAAGGAAATAATGCGTTGGTATGCAATACAATTTGATTCAAATACTATGAGTATTTAGCTTAATTTGTAAAATAATCTAGTACTTCTCACTCCCAAATCCTTTAAAAGAATTATGAAGCTTCCCAAGCCAAATACAAGGCTAAAGCTTGCCGAAGCCAATTATTTCCTACATTCACAAGGCGATGGGATGCATGTTTTACAAGAATTTATATTTCCTTCTACACTCATCCCATCTAATCTTACTTTTTTGGATATCTCTACTTTTTACAAGCCATATAGCGATTTCTATTGGTTGTTCACCTGAATTTTAGGGCATGAGTCAACTGCAACTATTCCTAGGTTAGTATTATAAATTTTGTATTTTTTTTCAAAACATATTCTCTTTTTAATTAAGAGAAAAAAATCTCCAACAATATTCACATCGGTTCATTAATTTCTTTAAGACCCACCAATTGTATATGACGATAAAATTAGTAATAACGATAGTTTCATGTAATATCTTCCATTGGTTGCCTTGTAAAAACAATGTGAACTCAAATATGGAACCAACTTAGTTCTACTATACTATTCCATGGAAGCACAAGGTGCATTCCATTATTATTAGGTTTAGGATAATTTTTTTCATGAATTTAATCCTATGTTGATGGGGAAAATTCCCAAGAGGATTTTTAATGAATTAGTAAAGTTTATAATAGGAAGAGGGAGATATGAGGAGTAGGAGGAAAAAAATCTCATCATAATATATAAAGTTTAAGGCAAACCCTTATTGCTTCCAAATTTTGTTTTGGATAGATACTTTGTTTCCAAAGCATGCAGGAAGTACCACCTATGGTTGATTTTATTTAAGAAGAAAAAGAAGAGGCAAATCCTGTTCAAGGAAAACCCTTATTGCTCCCAAAGTTTGTTTTGGATAGATACTTTGTTTTCAAGCATGTAGGTAGTACCACTTGTGGCTGCTTTTATTTAAGAGGAAAAAGAAGAGGCAAATGATTTCCCTCCCTTAAATGTGGGAGAAATTAATGTGAGGAAATATACTGTATTTCACAAAAAACATTGAATTATTAAAACATTTTAATTTGATTGAATCTGAATCCATCCAAGGTTTTGACCATGATATTATCTTTTCTAGTCATTTTTTCATCTATGAGGAATGCCAACTTGTTCATAAGTATTTCAAAAGAAAGTGAAGAAAACTAAGTCTCTAGAATACCTGCCTTGAACCATCATGTTACTATTGAAGCAAGCACTAATGCTGAAGGAAAAACAAAGCAAAGAGGGGAAATTCCCACCATTTCCCATCATACTCAAGCATCCCAAACTAGTTGAAGCTCCTCTTCTACATAGAAGAAAAATGAAACAATTGCAATAAGAGGGGATAATAATGACCAACATTTTGGCAATGGTGATTGGAAGGAGCCACCTCCTCATCTTTATTTTGAGAGTTTACATGTTGTCCCATCACCTAAAGGTAAGAGTTTGAGTAAAAATGGGTTACAAAATGTAGAAGGACCCATAGATATGGAAGTAGACAACACTATAGCCCAAAAATGGGTAATGACCAAAATGAATAAGGCTCAAAGGATTATTGAGGAGTTACCTATTGAGATCCTACTTCATTTGAAGGTAAACTATTGACCATGTAGGACACCCATTATGTTATATCTACGAAGAAGCTTTAATTTGAGAGGGTGCAAATAAAGAAGAAAAAAATATTGATTCAAGTAAAGAGTGAAATTGATGTTTTAGGAGTTGGACCTTATGGACCCAAAAAACAACATTAGACCACAGGGGATGCTCTTTCTCATTCTGTACCAAAGCAAGAAGTTGAAAAATTGAGGTTGAAGAGAAGAATACAAGAACTTGAAGAATCTCTTCATTCAACACCATTATTCATGAAACTACTATCCATTTTGGCACCAAAAGTGACATCAACACTTGGCACAACCCAAGGAATTAGGAAAGTATCATAATTATTAACTGGAATCAAGTCATATGTTGCTATGAATGTAAATAAGAAACTAGAAATCACAAAGGAACTCTGGGAAGTTTCTCAGCAATTGAGAAATTTTTTCCAAAGCTTAAATATTTTTTTTGAGTATCTACGAAGGGATCTAGAATATGATCAACAATTTCTTGTAAACGATTTAAATACATTAGTGAATAAAAGGAGTTTTCTTGGTGAACTTCTGAGACATCAACAAGGTCTAAAAACCCCAAAAAGGATTAAAAAAGTCACAACAGGATGGTCTGCCAGTATTAAAAATGCTTGAAGAGGCCCTTATTGAATGAATGAGCATTGATGATAGGCATTAAAATTTTCGAAGAACTTAAAGGTCCCCAAATTATTATGGAATTTATGATGATCCCTAAGGATGTTTTAAATGAATAATTAAATACTATTAGAATTTCATTGGGGGCCGACTTCGACAACATAACAAATTTATTGAAGCTCAAATCAAGAAATGGATAGTCACATTTGTTAACAATAATAGTGATCAAATGACTAATATTGCACAACTACAATCATATTCTAAAGAAGTAGAAGATGAAATATTCACTTTGAGAGTAAAACAAGCTATAATCATCTTTCTTATGAAAGGATGCTTTGAATATTGACTTAAGAAATTCCTAAACAAAGTTGTTAATCCAAAATAGTTGCATAGGCAGTTAGGGTAAAAATATTCTATTTAACTTATTCTACAACATCTATTCTAAAGAGATTTAATTCCCCCTGTAATCATTTTACAATTTTGTGTTTATTTTCCTTTGAAGCAATTCTCTACTCTCTTCTTAGCCTTCGATTATTCTAAATTTATTGAATTGTTGCATGTTTTCTAAATCCAATCCTTGACTCTATTTCTATCTTTATTCCACACACCTTTTATCATTACCAGTGGTCTATGAGAGCCCAATCCTAGTCCGTTAGGGGCAAATGCATTCTACTCTATGATTATGTAATAGTATTTTGTGACTATGATTTAGGAACTTAAATTTATATTGAGACTTCAAGTCCATAAATTATTTTTCTGCCTCTTATAGAGAGTTTATTTCGGGAAGTCATTTCATTTATGATTATGAAACTTTAATATCCAAACAAGAATTAGGAGTCTCGTGGATGTTTTCCTATGCTATTATTATTTCAAATGTATGATATCATTTTATAATTCTTTGCATGTATGGACCAATGTTTTTTTTTTTTTCCATCTAAATTTGATTCAAATGTTTCCTAACATGTGTTTATGAGTTACAATGTGGAATGTACTTCTGAAAATATAATTATATTATTTTTTTTCTTATATTTGAAAAATTCCTAGTCCACTCACAAGTGCATGTGTTGAAAGGTTAACCTTTAATATTCAATTCATATGCACATAGGAGTGTGATCAATATAGGAGCACCACCTCTACAAAACATAGAATAAATATAGAAATAGACCCTAGGAGGTTGACTTTTCTGCTTGATAGAAAAAGAGATCAATAAATTTCACATTGAATTCATTGCTAATCATTGTCCAAATGATGGCTTTTATAATTTTCATAATATACCTTCTTATGGACAAATTTTTATTACAAGTAATGACAAGGGAATTTTAAAATTATATACATAAAAATTCCCTTTTTGAAGTTTTGATGACGATGAGTACCAATGGATTTCTAATTTTCTAATTTTAACCTAATGGAAACCTATTAGAGATATATACCTAGGCTTGATTTCCTTTTGAGAATGATGTTGTTTGTTTGTATATGCTAAATGAAATTTGGTAATTATAATTCTAGTTCTTTCCATATATTATTAAGACCACTCCAATCCATTTTTAATACGTTTTAATGATTAATTAATCACTAGTTTGGAGCTATGCATATGGCTACACTTTCACTGACCTTTTTGTTAGCTTGATTTTACCCCATATGTTTTAGCAAATGCATACTGTTAGTGTCACTCTTTGCAGCCTTCCTCCAGTGATCAAACATACTCTTACAAGTGATTTTAAGGTGTCAAAATCAAATTTTGTCATTTCAGTGAGTCTTCAAGCAAAATTTGGTCACTTGGCATTAGGTCTAGGGTTTGCTTTCACTCCTTTCAAAGTTGCCCAAATGCCAGTCTATGTCACTATTCAGCTAAGTCTATCACACTCAGAAGTTTTTTATCATCATGTCAGGTTCCATTGGGTCATTTCACACCTTGTTCATGCCTCAGTTGCGCCTAGGCAAGGTTCATTTCCCTCTCCTAGGGTTTTGAAGGCAATTTCCCTTGAATGGTCAAGTCATTAGCAAAACTTGTATCCTGATGTTCATACACTTTCCCCTATCATTAATGTACATTATTAAACACTTCCCATCACTGAGATCCCCCAAATTCCTCATTTTTGCACAAACCCTAGTTTCTTGCCACAACTTGGCAATTTTCTAGGCTAGGCCTGTGTTTTGCCCTTTTGGATCCCTTCCCCTCACTTAATCTATGAGATTCCACTTTCCCCTGCTTCCTAACATCCCTCCCTACTTCCAAAAATTTCCCCAAGAATTAGAAGCCCCTTATCCCCTTCATTTCGCTTCATTTCGACAAAATCCCTTGTTTCACACATCGGGATAAGTTTCACTCAAAAGATGTTCCAGAGAAATCAAAGATGAATTTTGAAAACATGAGAGATTTTTTGATCCAAAACAATCCAAGGAAGAAAAACCTCCTTCACTTTTTACACAGGTGTCATGGTTTTAGAGAAATGTCAAAAATACAATCGCCTCGGGAGAATTGATGCACCTCTGAAGTGACCTTGGGAAAATCAAGTTTTCTCCTAGATTGGTTGGCCAAATAACTTTATTGATGAGTCAAAGGATAACTATACAAAAATATATTTCCAATGAACTATCATAATCTCAATTTGGAGTTGCGGAAGGCATTCAAAAGTTGACTGCAACAACACTCTGTCTTGAGGCAGCCTCATTTGGCACATTTTGACCAGTCTTGGGAGATTTGATTTTTGACAAGGCAAATGAACTCCAAATTGGAAAATTCCAGTTGGGTTGGAAAGTAGACTCAAAGATCTTTCAAACGAGCTATCCTATGCCTGATGTTGACACCCAGAAGGCCTCCAAACGTCTCCTGCAAAATGCACTATGTAGCACGCAACGCATTGGGTGCGCGCAGCGCACTGTGCTCCATTGGCCAGTGTAAATTTGCATGCGCGCAGCACATTCGGAGCGCGCGACACATTGGGCCAGAACTCAAAAGTTTTGCCAATGCTATTCAAAATTCAAATTCTCTCAGTCTCCTTTGCCCCATGTAAGTTTAAATCATCTTGCTATTATCTTTGGTCAGTGTTTGGAGTTGTTTGAAGATCAGTTGTAAAAGTATGAATGTTGAAAAACACAAACCCTACTCTCTTGTAAAGAAATGCCTCTTTAGGGTTTGAATTTGAAGTTTTAGAATTTGACTTTGGTGCCAAAACATTCCCTCCCTATTTCCCACAGTTCCTCCCACATTTGGCGTTTGAAACAAAAGCACCAAATCCTCATTCTTCATCTCATTCAAGCCAACACAGATTTTGCAACATCATGGAGGCGGACATCGATACATTATATGACCAAGACAGAGATTGCACCACTGAACTGCATACACCAGGAGGACACTGAACGTCATGAAACACTTGATCCACTCCGAATTTTGTCGGAGGCTTCGTTGGCTGGGCATGATACATGATGGAGGATCTTTGTTCCGAATTTGAGCAAATTCAGAGAAATTTTTGTCATTTTGAAAAATTTTG
>APFE031616891.1:0-11423 GCA_000404065.3 Pinus taeda
CCTAGTTCTCCATGTTTCATGCTTAAAGAAGGTTATAGGTGACAAGCTCCTAGTTCAAACAATATTGTCGAAACTTGACGAAGAAGGAAAATCATATTGGAACCTGAAGCAGTCATGTAAACAAGAACTCGAAAGCTACAAAATCGATCAATTTCAGAGTGTCTCATCAAGTGGAATAACTTACCTACTGAAGGTGCCACATGGGAGGATGAGAATTTTATATAAAAGCATCCAAAACTACTCAAGCATTGAGGACAACACTTTTTGGAAGGAGAGGGGCATGTTAGGTCCCTATACTACTAGTATAACCCCTTATTGTTATTATTGTGCCCCATAGAAGCCCAGTATTTTTATTGGTTTGCCCTTACAATATTATTGTTATGTAGGCTCTAATTAGATTGTGACTTCGTAGAATCCTATACATAGAAAAGGAGGTCTTGTCATTTGAATAATCAAAGAATTGTTCATTTGTGTAATGTAAAGGAGGTTGCCCCCTCGAAGAGGCTAATTTTGAAATCATTGATCTATCTGTTGTGAGTTGGTTGCATAAAAATTTCACATTTTTTTGTAGTAGACTCCATCGAAAGTATGCAACATGGGTACTCCTTTGATGAAAAATTAAATTATGCATCCAACGAGTGCTCCCCATTGAAATTTTATAAAATCATAGGGAGATAAGCTGAAAATACGAGTTTAGAAAGTAGTTTTTTTTCCCTCCAAAACTTGATGAGCTAATCTAATATTAATTTATTATTTCCACTATTATTTTATAATATTCCTTAGGAGGCCCATTTTTAACCTTAATTTTTGTCTAATGCAAATAGTGCACCAAACATGTGGATGAGAAGGTCTCATAGTGTTCATATATTTCAACCTTTCAGTCAAGTCAACAATCTAATGTTGTAAACCAATGATAGCATGATAACTGGAAGAAAAACACATTCTATAATCATGAGGATATATTTGCATTGCCTTGATATTCATGGCTTGCTCTAGTGCATCTTGTATTGTGTCAATATTCTATTAAGTTAAGGGAAATTGAGTCAACTGTAACAATGTTTTGATGAACTGTTCCTTTTGGTGATGTGAATGAATGAGATAAGACAATTTCCCAATTGCATCTTTAAATTGTTGTGTGCACTCCCACGGAATATCTCCTTCTCATTTTTTGATATCCCATAGCTCAAATAAACCTTGTTGCTCTATTTGAGGAAGCTTATGCTCCTTAATAAATTCTTGTTTAACCAAATCTAGAGTCAAATTATGAGTTAGTGTTGACCACTTGATGAACCATCGAAGTGCTCTATCCCACAAAGTTGTAGAAATGTGATAACATAAGAGGCATTTGGGGTCTATCTAGCCCTCTATATGGCTTCACACAAGTACCAATGTTGTTCTACATCTTTGTCTCCTTGACTCGAGAACTCATGGTATTGAGTAAATGATCCTGCCACATTCCCAACCATTGATGATTGACCACTAGGAACCAATATAAAGCCTTGTGAACTAGGTTGTGAGGAAGTTGTAGAATGTGTCTGAAGACTACCGCTAGAACTACCAAAAATACTAGCTTCATATACTCTATGAACTTTCCAAAATTTCAATGTTTTAACTAGTTTTGAAATAAAAATGATAGGATTTTGTAAAATTACTAGGGGGAGGTTAGGGATAGAATTAGATGTGCCACTACCTTTTAGACTACTACTTGTGTGGAATGAGTCATCCTCAAGAAATAACTTACTCATGACAAGATGCATCTCTTCACCCATGGGAGTACTCTAATCCATCATCGCGACTGGTTATCACGGTGTCTCTGGTGTCCAGATTCCTTTTGAATCCTATTGGGCTCCATTATCTCTATTCTCCTCCCCTATCCCATCTCTTCTAGTTCCTCATATTTTGCTAGAATTTAATCCATCACCTACTTCAATTTTTCGCAACTCTAGACTACCATTCCTTCTATCTACAACCTCAGACTAATCAATGCTTATCCTATTTTAACTCTCTTTTTCATCTCATAATCTCACACAACTTCCTCTCCCTCCACTCATCAATTATTTATGCTCTTATAAATGTAGAAATTCCTAGTAGATTCAAACTTCTAATTTTAATATTGTAAAACAATAGACCTGAATCCACTCTACTCATCAATGAAAACAATAATTGATCGATGAAATCATGAAACATATAAAAGAAGAATTCAATCACACATAACATAATGTTTTTCTCAAACCCAAGCAACCTTTGTACTATATCTATCTATCTCACTACCAACCTATGCACAAGATTCTCTTGGCACACCTTTCTATCACAAGCTCCACGCACAAACTTGTGCTTCATATTGCTTGGTCTCACCAACTCGTGCCCACCAAAACAATGATTAAACTTGTGCCTCCATTCCTCCTTTTAAAGAAATTCAAATGGCTAAAATTAGTGAGCTTTCTAATTAAGAAACGATTTATTTTAGGTCTTCTTCTGATCGCATGCACCATCTGTTTAATGTAGATTATTTTACAACTGATAATACATTGTCCTTGAACTTCAATCTCAACTTGTTATTTCTCTAATCTGACATGCATGAGTTAACTATGAGTGAATATTTAGTTTATTAGTTGATCAAGGTAGGAAACACCTCGCTACTATAGGATGCACCCCACTACTGTAGGTTATGCCCCACAGTCTGACAGGAAACACCACACTATACATCAGGAAGCACCACACTCGGTTGTATGTTATACCCGACTACTACAGGTTACACCCTACTACTGCTGGTTACACCCCACTATTGAATCTCCCACTAATTCCTCCAATAATTGAAACTAGTTTAATTGACTTTAACTCGATTAGACTTAATTAAATAATTACAACTCAAAATAAACTCAACTAGTGCTCCTAATTGTAGGAGACACTCTACATGACTCTAGTTAGACCGTCAGCTCGAATTAACTAAGCCAACTAAGTCATATTAACTTAGTTAACTATTATGAGTTGTCATGAGATGTGGAATTACAATTTTATTCCCAATTTAATTCAAGGAAAAATTAAATTAGGATTTTTCTTGATGCTATTTTTAACATAATTTGTTTCTATTTTCAACACTCCCTCTCAACAAGAAAGGGATTCACATCTATCCCAATCCAGTACCTTTGGAATTTTCTGCATGAAACACTTTTCACCATTTTTGTTGCCACTGCAACATTTGCAACTAAAAAGCATCCAAAAATAAACTAAATCAACTGTGTCTGCAACTGTCTACCAGGAAAAATTGTGTTGTTGTTGACTTTGCTATTGAGCCTCCTTTTTTGTCAACATTGCCTACGCTCCTCATTATATGATTGTCATTGATCCTCCTTCTACTGAAAATTGTGGCCCCAGATAGCAAGGTAATGATCCATGGGACAAAAAACACCTCAATGGATCCTACCCAAATTTATGCACTCTTAGGACTACTGCTTCACATGCTACACCTCACACTTGGAGGTATGGTTGCATGTGCTCCCCTTGCGCACTTGGATTGAAATTTATGCCTATTGGAGGTTTCTAATTGAGTGGATGTCTACACTCAGACTCCTCTTTACTTCTCCAATTGTGGTTGCTCCACAACTTTTTTACGTTGCTTCTGAGGCTGCTTCTAACGCTACATGTTGAGAGGTAATTCATGCTCCCTCTCAACCACCAAGTAACTAACCTTTTCCTTGCTCCTCAAGGCTTTGAATGCATCTTGTACCTCAAGTGCATGCAATTTCTTAACTCACACACCGATTTGCTTCACCTATCCTGTGGTGATGTGTTTAAGGAAAACCTTTCCTTTGCTAAATATCACATCGTAGCCATAGTATTCAAATACTGCGATGTAAACAAGATTCTTATTTAGTCCTGGAACATACATCACATCTGCGAGTCTGAGAGGGGAGCCATAATCTCTCTGAAAAGTAAATGTACTAATATTGGTTGTGTTATACCTCCCATCATCTCCAAACTCTATGTTATGCTTGAGGTCTTTCTCCTCCAAGTCATTGAAGAGATATCTATTCCCTGTCATATGGAATGATGCACCATTGCTGATATACCACATGCTTCCCCTTATTGTCCTTATTATGCATGCAATGAGAGTAAAATCAAGTCTGAATTGTGCAGTGAGAGCTTCACCTATTGTTACTAATGTAAGCTCCTTGTTTCTTTCTTTCTTCTGTGGACATTTCGTGGCATAGTGCCCAAACTCATGACAGTGAAAACACTTGATGTTGGAAAATTATTTATTCTTTGCCCTCCTCACCTTAGGACTTATTTTCCTTGGATTTCTTTTCTTTGATGACTAATGAAAAATCTCTTCCACTTCTTTGGATGAGGTCCCATCTCTGGTGTTCCATTGAATCTCTTCTTGTACCAAGTCGGACCATAAATGGTCCCACTCTGGTAGCTTCTCCCTCCCAGTAACTGAGTCCTGGTAGTTGTGCTAGCTCTTGGGAAGTCCTAGAAGTGCTAGGCTCACCATATCGTCTTTAGTAACTATAACACTAACAATTCCAAGCTCATCTCGACATTAAGTGAACTTGTTCAAGTACTTCGGTATTGTGTCGCCCTTCTCCATCTTGATCTTTATGAACTTGTCCTTCAATGCCAACTTCATATGGTCACTGTTGTTTTGAAACATGTTTGTTAAGGCCTTGCACATTGCAAATGGAGTTTCCTTACCATGGAGGTTCAAGACAATATGATCTCGAACTCCTTCTAGGATAATCCTTCTCACCTTTTACACACATTTTCTCCATTCTGCAAGATCTTGAGCATCAACTGGCTTAAGAATATATTTTTCTATGAATTCCTTAAGCTTGTTGTCTTCCAACACTGCCTCCATCTTGTCTTTCTAAGAAATATAGTTCAAACTACCCTCAAGGGAATATTTGAGTCTCAATCCGTAGAATGACATCCTACTAGCTCTGAAGTATGATACTGTAAATTCAATTTCTAGTGCAAAAGACAAACTCGAATTCTCCTCTTCTATATTGATTTCAACTCTAATACCATGTAGACATTTCTACAAGTCTAGCTCTGATACCATGTAAAAATTCCTTTTACATTGAAACTTCTAATTTTAATATGCTAAAACAATAGACTTGAATACACTCTAGCCATTAGCAGAAACAATAATTAATCAATGAAATCATGAAGCATATAAGAGAAACAATTCAATCACACATAACACAATTATTTTCTCAGGAAAGGCACAACTAAAAAACACTTGCTATTTTTATATTGCATTAATAATAAAATATGAGAAGATTACAATGCTTTTCTCAAGCCCGAGCAACCTCTGCACTATCTCTATCTATCTCACTACCAACCTGTGCACAAGCTTCTCTTGGCACACCTTTCTCTTACAAGCTCCACGCATAAACATGTGTTTCCTATTACTTGGTCTCACCAACTTGTGCTCACCAAAACAATGATTAAACTTGTGCCTTCATTCCTCCTTTTACAGGAAATTCGAATGGCTAAAATTGGTGAGTTTTCTAATTAAGGAATGATTTATTTTAGGCCTTCTTCTGAGTGTATGTGCAATCTGTTTAATTTAGATGAATCTACAATTGATAGTACACTTTCCTTGAACTACAATGTCAACTGGGTCTTTCTTTTTATCAGACATGCATGAGTTAATTATTAGTTAATCTTTAGTTTACTGGTTAATCACTGCAGGCAACACCCCACTATTGTAGGTTGTACCCCACTACTATAGGTTACACCCCATTATTCGATAGGGAATACCACATTGTACATCAAACAACATCACACTTGATTGCAGGTTACACCCCACTACTGCAAGTTACACTCCACTACTACAGGTTGTACCACTACTGAACCTCCCACTAATTCCTCCATTAGTTGGAACTAGTTTAATTAAATTTAACTCAATTAGACTGAATTAAATCATTACAACTCAAAATAAACTCAACTAGTGCTCCTAATTGTAGGAGACACTCTACATGACTCTAGTTAGACCCTCAACTCGAATTAACTCATCCAACTAAGTAAAATTAATTTAGTTAACTATTACAAGTTGTCATGAGATGTGGAATTACAATTTTATTCCCAATTTAATTCAAGGACAAATTAAATTAGGATTTTTTTGATGTTATTTTTAACATTTCTTGTTGCTATTTTCAACATTAAGTGCCCTAAAACCCCAGGACTTCCATAATTCTTCTATATCCATTGTAATTTTCCCCCATATTTTGCATATATGAAATATCTCTCCCATAGCCCTACCCCTAGTACCAATATTTTACACTTCCATGTTAGTTTCTTGGAACGATGATAGTCTCTCTTCCACCATAAGAACCTTAATCCACAAGGGAATTTCTTTTAGCAATCTATCTCGCAACAATACTTAAACATTCCCTTAGCTTTAAAAAATGATTGATGGTTCTCCATGGAAAATTTAATGATATAACCTTCCAATATGGCTTGGACCCATAAATCAGTGACCCTAGTTATTTCGTTATCCAACCGATGTAAGGCAACCAAATCAATTGTGGTCCAGGTTCAAAATATTCGACCAAGTCTCCAAGTTCCCGATTTGAGTTCTAATCTAATCAACCAATGGTATAGATCATCAACGAATTTACAGTAGAGGGTCTTGTATTAATCGTATGTAGGCCCTGCAAAAAGGATTTCTTCCCTAACCCACACTAGGTTCTTCTGTTGTAACTCAGCTTGTTAACAGTCAAATGAGCTGCAATTCTCTTCCCACCACTCATAGATGCTACTCTTGAGAATCCTTGTCACCATTATCTAGAACCCCAGTTGATCTTTAGGTCCCAGTAACAAAACCATTTGTTGGCGGAAATTTTTTCAATGTTAACCCGGGGTTCTACCGCAGGGTTCGACCGCAAGGTTCCAAAAGAGGAGTTCATCATAGTTTAGCATGACATCAACAATTTCATTCCTCTATAAGAGAGAAAAGTATCACTCGAGGAGTGTCGAGACTGTTAAGTGATGTTTTGGAATTTTAGAAAGGAACAATATTCATTCCTTTAATTAAATTAAACACCAATCCTATACATATTGACAAATCTTTAGACAACACTTGCACAATAACAAAATAATACAAACAATGAGTTAACAAAGCATTATAAAATTTTAAAAAGGGTCTTTCAATATGATAGATTCAAACCTATATAATCACAAACAGAAATCCCTGAAACATTCTTCTTTTATTAAACCCCAAAATCCAAACCATTACAACAAAGATATGCGAAAGTTACATAAGATCCATTCAGGACTTATTCAGCTATATGGACAAAATTACAACCTGATACATAACAAGGGACTTTAGTTCAAATTTCAACAACATGACAACTTTGTTTTTCACATCTATCCTTGTAGCTCCATCTCAGTGACTATATATAGCTTTTCTCCTTTGATCTCATCTGCACTTGCATGATTTGGTATGACTTAACCATATTGATAAGATCTAACTGATTGGTTCACTTTTCACTTGATTCTTTCAAATTCAACGCCTTGATCCTTCATATGCGGCCTTGGTAAGCCCCAGTGTATCTACTCTTTTCTATCCCTTACTACTTTCTTCTTTCTATTTGTCTATTTCTGTTTGTTCAACCATTTGCTTCTCTGCCTATGTTTCTTATCTTGATGGCTTTTTTTCTATCAAAATTAATCAAAATATCTCCCAAAGACAAAGGACCCAACAAGATAACATACTTGACACATTTTCAATCTCCTAATATTTCTCAAACTAAACTCAAAGGTCTTACTCCTCCACTTAGTGTTTAAGAAGTTTAAACCATCTAATTTTAGAAATTTGCATTTCCAATAATATAATATAGGTTATTTTGTCTTCAATTTATTTCAAGGACTTAGGAAAGTTAAATTACCTAAAATCTCATCATATAAAAATTCAATGCACATAAATAAACACACATTAAAATTTCGCACTACTTGTTTATTTTCTTCATAACTTCAAATGTTATTAAGTAAAATTACATTTGTTTTAGTGTCATAGAGATGTTGTTTTGATATTCATCTTTTAATTGAAAATGTTAACAAACTCTTAGAATGTTGTGTTATAGACAATCTAGATTAATTACATCATGCTTTTGGGTTAATGGATGTTTATCTTCTTGTAAAGGGAGCCGAATTGGAATGATATTCTTTTTAGAGATATTTAGAGTTGATTATGTTGGTACTTCTTCATACATTGCAAGTTTTTAGGGACCCTAATTGGAATAATAGTTTTTTGAGATGTTCATAATTGATTATATTGGCACTTCTCCAGACATTGTAAGCTTTTAACCTTTACAGACTGCATCTTGGAGGCTAAGATGGTCTTTATCATTGTTTTATCCATGAAAGGGTGATTACCCATGTAGAACGGTCTATGTGATTTTTGTTGAATGGAGATTCTCTTTAAAAAAAATTTGAATAATGTAATTTAATTGTTATGTAGATTGGTTTTATTTATTTATTATCAAAGTAGAATGGTTTATGTAATTTTTTTGTTGTTGGATAAAGGTTTTCTTTAATTTTTTGAATGGTGTAATTAAATGTTATGTAATTTTGTTTTTTTATTAAACAAATATTGAAAATTTTAACATAAATTTTATTTTGATGAAATTACATATATCAATAAATATTATAATTTAAAGCGTATTAAAACATTAAATTTAAGCTTATATTAATAACAATTATTTAAATATTTGAAAATTCTACTTTTAACCCAAAAACTATAACCAAATTCCAATAATAATATAAAAACTTTCAACGTCACAATCCATGTGCTTTTATAAATAATATTTCCCTCTTCACTAAAAATTACTTCTAGAAACTTCATGAGTAAATCCAAGAATTTCTTTAATACTTGAATTTTATTTTGGAAAAAAAAATAATAGGTTTAATAATTATACTCTATTTGAAGAATAAAAGACATTATTTTGTAAGTGAGAAAACCATCCTTCCATCCATTTGATATTGAAATTGACCCAACCTGATTACATAAAAATCAAATATACATATATATATACACACATTATGCATGATATCTCACATGAAATATCAACTCATGTTTTGTTTTGTTTTTTTTTTTTTTGGCATATAATGAAATGTGATTTTATTTGTAAAGGAACAAACTACATTACAACATAAGAGTTAGTTTTTTGAATCTCTAATAAAATTACATTGCATCATTATAATTTGCTTCATGAATCTCTAGTAAAACTAGATTGTAGCATTATAGTTTTTTTCATGAATCATATCGTTTTCATAATGATAATATGGAGATTTGTTAGGAATGGTTTGACTTCTTAGTTGGATGTATTTTTATATTTAGATGGATTTTCCCTTTGAAAATACCAAAATTATCATTGATTAACAAGATAACAATTTATTTGCATCTTTTATGTTTATATGCAAATATTAATGTGATGTAAAACTTTGTGGATAAATTGTAATGGCTCATCAAATTCCCTTGTTTTTCACCTACTTCCATTAATGGAGTGATTAATGACATTATGTTGGCCTTAAAAGAGGAATTGCGATTTCCTTTTTATCTAGCAAATATCTCATAAGAGCCCAATATTTCTATTCTGAATGTCACCATTAGGAAGAAAAAACAAAATAGAAATTCTCTTGTTGAGAACTCAATCCACTAGAATCCATTCAAGGTGGTTTATTCTTGATGCCTCCCTCTCACATAGACGTTGACTCTTGGGCCCTTAGAGCACCAAAACCTGCAATCTCTACCTCTTAATGACCAAATATCAAGGGGGTAAGAGGAACCTCGAAGTTTTCCTCTCTTAAGAGATTGATTGACTTACATCATCCTTCCATCATTTTGTTACAAGAGACCATGGTTCTAGGCAATAAGGTCAAGGATGCCTTTCAAAATATTTTCCTGTGTTAGCACACTTGTGCAATGGATTCAAATGGTTTGTCAAGTGGGCTCCTCTCTTTATGGGATCATATATTATCCTCCTTCCAAGCCTACTCATCAGTGGTTGGTATCATCCTAAAAGGCCATCTAAGAGGGTTTCCTCTTCCCATAATGTTGGTAAATTGTTATGGACCATATTGTGATAGAAAAGCATTATGGGATATGGTCTAAGCTAGCGGGATCCTCTCAGAATATTTACTCCTTATTGCGAGGGATTTGAATTTTACTTCATCAGTTGGAGAGAAATGGGAGTCACAAGCCCAATCAAAGCCTATGACATCTTATTTTCCAGCGATGTTGTAGCTATATAACCTTTGGGACATTACTCCTTGTCCATTAGCTCCCACATGGAGAAATAACAGGACATGGTTGGATGGTATAGATAAACGCCTTGATAGATTATTGATGGTTTATCATCTAGCGACTAAATTAGGGAGAGTCGGATCTTGGATTGCAAAAGATAAGATTTCAGATCACTTGCCTATCTTCTTGGAATTGGACCTTGATTCCCACAAAAACAGATATCCCTTTAACTTCAACCACTCATGGTTGGATGATGATTCCTTTAGATTGTTGGTGATAGGTACTTGGTAGAACTGCACTCCTATAAATAGCTCCTGTGTTATGGTATCCTTGGCTACAAAACTCTCGGACCTCAAGAAGGTCATGGTGGGCTGGGAGAGGAACAAGAAAGTGGAACATAAAAAATAAATCTTGGCCATTGAATTAGAATATGATCATATCTCTTAGATCTATTCAACCTCCTTTTTTCCTGTTGATTTCACCCAGAGAATGAGCTCTTTGGACTCTAGGAAACACCAAATCTTAAAATTGGAAAAAGAGGCTTAGTGAGTAAAAAGTAGAGGAACTCAAATTAAGAAGGGAGATCGCAACACAAAGTTCTTCCATAATTATGCTAATCATAGAATAAATATCAATTCCATTTGGGAGCTAGAGATTGACGAGACGAAGACTACCTCTAGTTCACTTGACTTAAAGACTGCTACTTCTACCCACTTCTCCTATCTTTTTAAGGATCTGGGTAGCTCCATTATCAGTTCACAACTTCAACTCATCAAACATGACCTGTGAGTTTTCAACCAACAAGAAACTATCCAGATCAACTTCTATGTAACACTTGAGAAAATTAAATAATTTTAATGTAGTTCTCAAAAGACAAATTCTAGGTCCTGATGGCTAGACTGTCGAAATATTATTGTCATTTGTTCATAATGACAATAATATTTACCAACCCTTGTCCTTGAATATGAAATTATCCTTATGATTTAGTTATAACTTGGGCTATTATAAATAGTACAAAAATAGCACCTGTATTAATAATATTAGTCCTATGAATAAAATAAATAAATAAAATGATTACTCAGATTATGAACTAGTACTATTAGCCTAGAGTTAATATTAATGATAAATTATCTTAATAACATGATAGTAGTTTATAGTTTAATGAGTTTAT
>APFE031616892.1:0-24074 GCA_000404065.3 Pinus taeda
TCAAGGACACATTCCCCAATTAGTGGAGAAATAATTGCATGTTCTCACAAAGACTTCAAGTTTGCTTTTCCTTAACTAATTAATTCATGGAGAATTAATTAATTAATATTCCAAATTGTTGGTAAGACCAAATTCAAATTTACTTCCTATAGATAGACTAGGGACTGCTATAAATAGGAAGGGACCTAGAAATGTTATTTGAGAGGATGCTATTTTTAGCAGTTTCACCTCTCACCCAAGGTGGCCAAAATGCTCATTGGTCAAACAACTATTTTTAGAACTTCCTAAATTTAGCATTTCTTGTTGCACACTTTTCAACACTCCCTCTCAACAAGAAATGCTTCCTCTCGAACCCAATCATGTAACTCTGGAATGTTCTGCATGCAACACATCTACCAAGTGCGGTTGCTCTAGCAACACTGAGAACAAAAAAACTCCCAACTGACCTCTCTGTTGGGCTAGAAACATACTCTGATACTAAAACTCTACCTGTTGCTGACAAGTGCTCCTTCTCTGACCTCTGCGCTACTGCAACATCTCCATGCATCTCACATCGTTGCACCCTTCTCTGTGCTACCCAGAACTGTGTAACACACTTGTGCTTCTCGCATTGCTGCAGCTGCCATGCTCTCCGATGTCCTGGAATTCCTTGCAATGTAGCTCTCTTTGCCACTCCATCCACATCTGTCTCTACCCAATCAGTCAGTTCCTGCTAATATAAATATGGGGTTTTAGGCTGGTGCTAGAATTTTGTAGAATTCTTCTACAAATCAGCTAGCTCTGATACCATGTAGAAATTTTTCTACAAATCAGCTAGCTATGATACCATGTAGAAATTTCCCACCTGTAGATCACCTGGTAATGCAATGTACTAAAGCAAAACACTTGATCTACTTCTACAAACAATTTAGCGGAAGATTAATCAAATTGAGAAAGATCAATAAGAACACATATAACTAATATGGAGAAATCAAACATGCATAACATATAAGATATAACCAGGGGAAAGCACCAGCCTAAAACCCCATCTTTGTATTAGCATACAAGTGGAAATATGTCCGGATTACACAAAGCCTTAGCTCGGAAGCTATCCAGCTCTCAGTATAATCCCTCTGCTGCTCATAGAAAATCAAAGGCATCTCACAAACCTTCTCCTCTGCCCTCCAAGCCTCCTATTTCTATGCATAGTTTTTCCTGGGTCCTCCAACTGCAATCTGTGTGATTCTCACCTCACATACAACACTGACCTCTGAAATAACTGCACAAACATGAAAGAGATAAATCCTCATCATGGATGAGCTTCCTTTATAGGAAAAGTATTCATCCAACTAATAGTACACTGTCCCTTCTCTGATCTCAATTGGGTCTCTGTCTGAATTGACATGCATCAGTGATCCATGAGGGAATACTCAGTTATCTGAAAATAATAGTTGTCACATGCATGCAAGCATCAAAAAACTATATCTCATTAATTTAACAACATGTTAAATTAATCTAACTGAACTTGAATAAGTTAAACTAAGTCAACTGATCCTCTCAATATAGAACTCATCTTTAATTCCTTAATTAATGGAGAAAATCAAGGACACATTCCCCAATCAGAGGAGAAATTATTGCATGTTCTCACAAAGACTTCAAGTTTAAGTTTTCTTAACTAATTAACTCATGGAGAATTAATTAATTAATATTCAAACTGCTGGTAAGACCAAATTCAAATTTTACTTCCTATTTTAGACCAGGGACTGTCTAAAAATAGGAATCCAACTTGAACTGCTAAAAATAGAACTTCTATTTTTAGCACTTCCACTTCCATTTTTCATTCCCTGTTGCCCAATCCAGCACTGATGCCCAAGCTGCTATTTTTAGCAGTGCTGTTTTTAGCACTTCTATTTTTAGCAATTTCTTGTTGCCAATTTTCAACAAAATTAACATCCAAGGACTAGAAGATTTGACTATGAAAAAGAAAGAGGCCCTTGATGTTGTATATATTTTTGGAGATGTGTCAAGATATATACAGGATGTTGATGTGAAAATAAGCATATGTCACGATGAAAAGACCATCACAAAGGTAAGTTTGATTTAATGCTCATTCTTGATTTTTGAAAATATCTGGATGGGATAATGCAAGGCTTCCAAAGGAAGAGTTGTAGATGTTATCTACATCTGATACTGATGTGGTAGGATGAAAGATCCTGAAGGAAACATGATTTGAAGAAGGTAGTAAGGTATGAAGGAAAGGCCAAATATGGACTAATGGATCACTTTCCGATGAAAGAAAGGATGAAATGACTGACATGATTCATGAATAAAAGTGATGGATGGTCAATTCCCTATGAAGATGTCCCAAAATATGTAGACTCAATGAAAAAGAAGAAACTCATGAAATCGAAAGAGGGAGTCCTACAAACAACTAGTTGTCCCATGATCTCCACCAAGAGAGATGCTAGAAGCATGTCCTCGATTAAGAGGGAGCTTGGGTACATTCATTTTATTGAATGGGTTGGTCATCCTTGGATAAGAGGGAGTGGAAAATATGGGTCTCTCCTTCATGTGTCATGTAGTAGACCAGGACTAATAGTTGTAAGTATTAGTGAAGGCCATGAGGAGAGATGGACACATCATCCTTGTCTTCACTTGGGAATATAGAATGGAGGATTGGGTAAGCATATAGCATCCGATACTCTTTGAGGATGTGGTATGGAATCCAAGATAAGAGTATTCATAGAGGAACTATATTCTTTGAGGACTGGGAATCCAAGATAATAATAGTCCTGGTGGAACATACTCTAAGTGAACCTGGGTGGGGTATGTTCTGAGGGAGACAATGATGAGGGTGTCTATAAATCATTGATTTTTCCAGCATTGTGCTACGATCTTGTGGAGAGAAAGAGAAATTAGTAAAGACCTTAATATGTGACAACGCTAGATGATATGATGCTATAAAAATGGGTTACCAATTTAACTCTTCCTAAGAGAATTCTTCATATTGATCATGTCCACGCACCTTGTATGGATTATGAATACCTCCCTAGTTGAGAGGGAGTATTGAAATATGTAACTAGGTTCGGTCTTCATAATGACATATGATTTTATGTATTTAATGAAAAGAGATGAATAAATTTTTTATTTTTGTTCTTGAGGCATGGGTTTCATGCTCAAGGGAAATTTATTTTTAGGTCAAGCACCCGTTGAGTGCTTCTAGGTTTGTCATAAAGTCAATTAATTCATTTCATGTAATGAAGACCCATTTGGGCATGTTACATATTGTAAAGAAAAATTTATTGAGTCAAAATAGAGTCAAAGAAACTCCAAGACCTCATGATGGCACAAAGATCAAGTCAACCTACATGAAGGGACAAATCAGCCTCAAGATAGAAATTTGTATCCCTCACAAGCCTATAAATAAGAAGGAATTTGACCTCATTTAGACATTCAATCAAGCAAGTTCTATCTCCAAAAAAAAGAAGATCAGAAAGGACAAAGAAGGAGAAGAAGGAGAAGAAGGAGAAGAAGAACAAGTTTGAAGTTTTGTGCCCCTCTCTCTCTTTCGTTAAGGTTTCTGCAGTTACTTGGAAAGACAAAATTCTAAAGCTGCATTGAAGCTGTGAAGTTGCAAGGTGAAAGTTTTGAAGCTGCATGGAAGCTATGAAGCTGTAAGATTGAAGTTGTGAAGTTGGAAGTTAGAAGATGTGAAGCTTCAAGGTTGAACCAATGAAGTTGCCTCTAGGTTGAAGTTGTGAAGTTGCTTTTAGGTCGAAGTTGTGAAGTTGCTTTTAGGTCGAATTTGTGAAGATGCTAGGTTGAAGTTGTGGAAGCTGCATCAAGGTCGAAGTTATAGAAATTGTTGCTGGGGTCGAAGTTGTTGGAGAAGTTGTTGGAAGGTCAAAGTTTGTTACTAGAATCCATTCAAGAAGGAAAACATTGACTTGATATTGAAGGGTCTTGGTCAAGGGTTATAGGTCTTGGAATTCATCAATTGAAGTTCTATAAGAAGAGAATAATTCTAATGGGTTTTCCTCTGAGTTGGAGAGGTTTTGGCCCTGGCTGATCACCTACATCTTGTGTCCTATTGTCTCATTGTTATTTATGATTTGGTAGCTATTTGATGATAAATAACACTAATAATAATAAAGGAAAGAATAAGTTAATCAAGTAAAGTAAAAATACATCACAAAAAGTTATCAAAGTAAGAGAAATCACCTAATCTATCTTCCCTAGTTTTCTCAACATGATGCACAACTATTTGGGGCTAGAAGTATGGCCGAAGTTTGGTGAAATCTTCCTTGGTTAAGGAAATCTTGTTATCAAGATCCTGCAGAAGTTTGGAATGATGGATTGTAAATATATGGAAACTCCAATGGTGAAAAATATAATAAAGTTGAGAGAGTCTGAGTCATATTTGGTAGATCCATCCTTGTATCGAAAGTTTATTGGCTCTTTGATGTATTTTGTTAATACCATGCTAAAAATTTGGTTTGTAATGAACACTCTGAGCCAGTTCTAGGCGGAACCTGTTGAAATAGGTAACTAGGTTCGGTCTTCATAAATATGAAATGTACCTATGATTCTTGTATATTGTAAAAAGAAATAAAATTATTATTATTATTTTTGTAGCATGGATTTCATGCTTAAGGTAAATTTACTTGTAGTTCAAGAACCCATTGAGTGCTTCTAGGGTTTGTCATAGAGTCAAGAAGTCAATTGAGTCATTGTCATATATTAAAGACCCTATGGGGCATCTTGTAACAAAAAATAATTTATTTGAGTCAAAATTGTGTTAAAAGACCCTCAAATACCAAAGTGGCATTCAAGCGATCAAAGTTGGCCTCATGGAGGCAATGAATACCCCTAAGAAGCCTATATATAAGAGGAATTCAAACTCATTTGGAACACACAACCAAGGCATATGAAGAAGCAAGAGAATAAATTCGATCTTAAAAAGAAGAAGTCCTAAAGGAAACCGAAGTTTAATAAGGAATTTGGAATAAAAGTTTTTGGGTCTCTATCTCTCTATCTCATGTGCTACAAAGTTCTGACGCTGCATCAAGGTCAAAGCTATGAAGTTGCATTAAGGTAGAAGTTGCAAAAATTGTTGTTAGGGGTCGAAGTTTCTGGAAGGTCGAAATTTGTTGCTGGAAGCTTTTAAAGGAAAGATGATAAATAAGGAAGGTTGACTTAGCCTTGGAGGTGTTTTTTTCAAGGGTCTTAGGTCTTGGAATTCGTCATTTGAATATTCTATAAGAAGAAAAGAATTCTTGTGGGTTTTCCTCTCAAAGGGAGAGGTTTTGTCCCTAGCTAGCAGCCTACATTTTGTGCCCTCTTGTCTCATTGATCTTCATAGTTTGGTAGATGTTTGATGATAAGAACATAATAAAAATCAAGTGAAAGAAGAATCTTATCACAAGTATATAAAGTTAAGTAAAATAACATCAAAATAAGTTATCAAAGTAAGAGAAATCACCCTAATCTAGCTACCCTATATTTCTCAACATGGTATTTGATCTAAGGTGACATGAACAAGAAGAAGAGGCAACTTGAAGATCATCCAATTGAAGAATAATACATAAGGGTTGCACACAAGGAAATCATCAAGGAAATCTAAGTGCATCAAGAGCTACTAGTATACGCATCATCTCAGAAAGGAAGTAACTCTTGGAAAAAGAAGAAGATATCAAACACTCTACCTCCATTCAAGATTGGACTCCACACTTGAATTATTATTGGAAGATTACAAATTATACACTACATCCAAAGGAAGAAAGAATGAGCACTTCATCAAGGTGATCTCCCTCACATTGAAGAAAGGATCACATACCTGAATAATATCATCTCTCCCCATATTAAAGAAGAACAATTATGTTTTAAATAAAGAAGACCATCAATCAATCATCATTAAAGAGGCATCTTCAACATCAAAGGAATAGTGGAAGTCAACATCATCAAGAAGGCATAAAATTGAGTATATTATCATAAAAAGGAGCATATTCATTTGAAAAGTGAGTATTATATATTTTTATGTCTCAATCTATAATGCTTTATTTTGACAAGGAGAACAAAAACCTTATTGGGTCATCAAATTACCTTGCATGGAAGAAGAGAATATATTTGATCCTCATAGAAAATGAAGTTAGTGAACATGTCACAGGATCAATTTAGAAACCTCCTCAAGATAAATATCAAGCGATTTCAAAGTAAATGAAAGGAGAAATAAGGGCTCAAAGATTCCATATTGAGTCAACCAAGGATTCTCTCATCCTTTATGAAGAAAAGTTGAAACATTGAAAGAAATTTATGAAAAGCTAGTAGAATTTTTCTTTGTAAGTATTGTAGGAGAAATCATATCTTTGAGAACCGAATTATATAAGATGAAGGTATAAAAGGAATAAGGGTAACATCATACCTTATGAGGGTATCTCAAATAAGAGATCAACGAAAAGAGCTAGGAGAGATGACCACAATTGTGCTTAACACACCACCTAATGAATGGGGAAAATTTGTACCAAGTATCTATGGAAAGAAGGAAACTGCCCCATTCAATGATTTATGGTCATTATAAAAAATTGAAGAAACAATATTAAAGGCAAATAATGATGTTGGGTCAAATGAATAAACACAAGTATATGCAACAATGGCAAGGAAGAAAGGGAAATTTGGAAATTTCGATCCCGGAAAGAAGTTTCAAAAGAAAATTGATATGTCTAAGATTAAATGATATGAATGTAATGAATATGGGAATTTAAAAAAGAATTGTCCTAAATTCAAGAAGTACAACAAGAATAGAAAAGAAATAAATGAAGCCCATGCCACCGAAGAAGTAGAAGAACCATAAAAGAAGAAGTCAAAAAAGGAAGAAGTGATAGAACTCCACTATTAGAAGGTTTCTCACACACTTAATAGAAGTTAGCAAGTAAAAGTAGGAAGCATCACAAGTATGATAGGATGCATGATATCAGATATTGAGATGACCTCATCATAGATGCATCAAAGGATAAGCCGAAGTAGAAGTTTATATGGTTGAGTCTGTCATAGTACATGAAGCAGCTCATGACATCTTCATTAGAAGCATATAAGGATAACCAAAGTAATTGTTTGAATTATTGAAGACATTCATATAACAAGATAGGAAGATAAAAGTTTGTCACACCTCATCATCATTAGAAGGAAGCATTTGTAGAATGAGGATCACAAAGATCCGCCATTGGAATCTTTGTTAAAAGATTCACCTCTACTTGGAAGTAAGTGTCTCACAAATAGTTTACATTCCGCCTTGTGTGGGATCCATTGGTTAAACTGATGAAGGTATGGCGAAAAATATGTGCATCATGTCAATTTTGTTGATGTAATTTCATCTTGAAACAAGGAAAATAAGCTCCTAAAAGGAAGTCTAGATGACCACATGAAGGAAGAGTTATGTATATATTTAATAATAGATAAAGTCATATGGTTAAAAATATAATGGTTGAGTTCTCTATATCATGAACATGACTAAAAAAGAAGGGACTCTTCCTTATCAATGATACATGAAGGTATGAATACAATGTGCCTTGAACTCTTCTAGATATTGACAAGATGAAAACAACATAATATGACCTCATAAATAATATGAGGTGGTTGGCAACTAGGATTTCTATAATGAAGGAACTATGTATATACAATCCTGTGGAAGCAATATGTGAAGATATGTGAAAGATGTATCTATAGTCACGTAATATAAGACAATAAATAAACATATGATAATGATTAGAAGGATTAGATATGGCATCTCCATGGAGAAGGCATGAAGACCTTGGTATGTATGTTGGAAAATGAGAGCCTTGGTAATGTATATTTTGGAGATGAATTCATATAGTACACAAAAGGATGTTGATGTTACAATAAGTTGATGTCATGAAAAAAACCATTATGAAGAGATAAATTTGAGTTAATATTCATTTTGATTTTTTAGAATGCATCTAGTTAGGTTGAAACAGGGCTACCAAAAGAGGATTGTAGAATGTCACCTACAATAGGAACTTATGAGATTGGATGGAATATCCAAAAAGAAACATGACTTGGAACAGGTATATTTATGAAGGATAGCCATATGTGGACTAGAATTCTAGGAAGTTTAACACTATGTTTCATTGAAGGGAAGTGATGGAGAAAGATGGTCGATGCCCTACGAAGAAGTTTTGGAAGAAATTGGCTCCATGATGAAGAAGTTGAAGTTCATGATGTGATGCCGAAAAAAGCTCTACAAGAAGCTGACAATATGATGATATTCGTTGAAGAGAAGAAAACTTCTATTGGTAATAAGTCCTGAATTAAGAGGGAGCTTGGGCAAGTCCCTAGGTAAGAGGGAACTTGGGTATATTCCTTTTACAGGAATGAGTAGATCCTCTCCTAGTTGAGAGGGAGAGATAGACACATCATTCTTATCTTATTTATGAAGAAAGAATGGAGGATTGGGTAAGCATATGAATTCTGACAATCTTTGAGGATGAGGTAGGGCATCAAATAGGTAAGAGTAATTGAAGAGGAAATTCCATGAGGATGTTTAAAACCAAGATGGGAATGATCCTAGAAGGAAATATCTTGTGAAATCTAGATAGGGTATGTGCCTTGAGAGAAAATGATGAAGGTGTCTATAAATAAATTTTCTCCCTAGCATTGTGCTCTATTCTCGTGGAGAGATAGAGATGTTAATGAAGGCCTTGCTATGTGACAATGTTGGTTGATATTATGAGATGCACTGATATAAGCTGATAAGATAGCTTATGAGATGAATTACCAATTGGACTCTTATTATGAGAATTATTAAGTATGATAATGTATACGTACCTTGTATGTATTATGAATACCTCCCTAGTTAATAGGGAGTGTTTAAATAGGTAACTAGTTTCGGTCTTCATAAATATGAAATGTACTCATGATTATTGTATATTGTAAAAGGTGTTTTTTTTTTTGTAGCATGGGTTTCACGCTCAAGTTAAATTTATTTATAGGTCAAGCACCCATTGAGTGCTTCTAGAGTTTTTCATAGAGTCAAGAAGTCAATTGAGTCGTTGTCATATATGAAAGACCCCATCGGGCATCTTGTAACAAGTCAAAATAATTTATTTGAGTCAAAATTGTGTCAAAAGACCCTCCAAGATCAATTTGGCCTTCAAGAGACCAAGTCGGCCTCATGGAGGAAATTCGTACCCATGGGAAACCTATATATAAGAGGCATTCAACCTTATTTGGTGTTGGAAATACTGAGAGGGGGGGTGAATCAATATTCCTTCGAAATTAACACTTTTAAATCTTTTCAGAGCATTAGTTAATATTCAATTATTATTAATGTTTATGCATTAATAACAGTAAATAGAAGAACACAGTAGGCACAAGAATTTTAAGTGGAAAACCCCCTTTGTGTCAAAAACAACCAAATGATTTTCTAATAAATTCTTTAATCCTTAGCCCCAAATGAAATGAAAGCAACAACTTCCTAGAATTCTAGAAAAAGAATTATTCTCTAGTTCCCACTGGAAGGATGCCCCAACGCCTCAATTTCTTTAGTAATCAATAGAATGGATGTCCCAACACCCTAGCGAGCCACAACTCACCCTAGAACCACCCTATCACCCTGAAGCATTCATAGGCCCCAACCTATAGGTGACTTCATACACCTGCCTAGCACCTCCTTGCCACCCTATAATGATTGAAATAAGACAAGAATGTGGATTCCCAAACCAGGGACAACAATCCACGATACAATAATATGTACAATGTTTTTCGTGTACTTGACCTGCAACCCAACCATGACATCATCCCAACAGTGACTCCTATACCTCCCAACACTACCTCTTTGACTCTAGGTAGAATGACTCTTTTACAATCTTTACAATGATGACCCTTTTCCAAATGACTCTTTTACAACTTTACAATGATGACTCTTTTATAAATGTTTCTTTTACAAATTTACGATGACGACCCTTGGCCTTAACAATACTTCACGATATTTGGATGGCTGTCATCTTTTCAAATATGTCCTGCTGCAATGCTTCCTTTGATTTGATACTTCTGCTCTTGAATTCTTGCTTGATGTTGTAATTGAATCTTCTTCTACCTGTATGCAAAACTTTTCCCGCTGAAACCAATCCCAAAACAAAACAAAATACCCTTCAACTTACCTCTACCCACAAAACACATGTAAGTGTATAATAATGAATAAATATAAATTTAAATTATAATGCATACCAGAAGTGTGCTTGTCACTTTCGTTGTTGATTTGTTACAACAATAGACAAAGAATCCCACTCTTGATATAGGCCTAGAATCTATGCAAGACTATATCCAAAACTGACCTAAATATATATACAATAAAAAATGATGACAAACCCTAGACTTGTGATGGAACAAGTTCTAATTACAACAACATAGACCATTCTATCAACTATGGCAAAACGAAGTAACATGAACTTACAACATCATATAGATTTAGAAGACTTGGTGTAGCATCAAGAATATGTAACATCAAATCTGTAATATCAAGAAGAGGACATCTGAAATGTGGTATCAAAACTAACTGTGACATAGAGATACATAGAGATATAATTGAGACCCTGTATATACTTAGGTTGTCTTGCAAAAACATATGCCATAAATGATACTCAAAATTCAAATGTAAACACTAATCAAACATACTTTGTTGTAGGAGACTTACCCTTGACTGTTGGTGTGTGGTCCTTACTGCAGTGATCCTTGAATGCACGCTTTTTCTTGCCTTCTAGGAGCTCGATATTAAATCTATTGTATCTATGTAATTTTGGATCTCCAAGGTCTGAAATTTTGTCCTGTGGTAGCCCTCTAGTTCAATAGAGAGAACTTGTATAAAGTTCCACGTGTCACTTTTATGACCTTCGGCCCTGAAAACGATACCCAAAAAACTAATGTCAGTCTTCTTTCTATCACTATTTACGAAATTCGAATCTAATTCTTAGAGAGAAATTTATGACAATTTTCCCAATGTCACCTATTTGACATGGAATTTGGGATCTTGCAAAAACCCTAACTTCCTCAGATCATATCTCCGAAAATATAGCGAATCAAGATCTGAAATTTGGTCACAAGGTTCATCAAGGTTTAGGCTCAATTTATTTTAATTTCAGCTTTTGAAGCTTCATAGAAAAAAAGTTATAGTGAAAATTCCACGATGAGCTATTTGAAGCCACAAAATCCCTACTAGTGGAGGATATGAGGGTCACTATTTATATGAATGTCTTGAGTTAAGAGGGTCCTCAACAAGTGAACATTGGAGGGATATTAGGAGAAAAAAAACATTACTAATTATTGAATATTCAATGACAACAACCAATTACGAGTGCCATGCCACAACCCAATAGGGTTTTAGCCCACTAACCATGGTTACTAACTTCGAACACGAATATCTCTCAAACCGTGAAGAATTACATGGCGTACCATATATCAATGGAAACATATTGATGAGTAGAATCTATATAGAAGATACTTGAATCAAAATAGAGTAATTTGTCAAGTAAAAATTCCCATGCAAGATCAGGGTAGCCCCTGGCGCTGCTTGCGTTGACATTAATGACAACCACTGATCAACAATATCCCCCTTTGGCATTGGTGAAAACACAAGTACTCCCCTTGTGATCATGAAACCTCTTAATAGTGCCTTATCTCCCCCTTTGTCATCAATGGAAAAGAGTAACTCCCCTTGACAAATTGTCATCCTGCGGACCTGTACACACCTCCACTCCACTTTTATACTTAGTTAGATAAGAGAAAGATTCTAATGAGAAATTGGGAGAATTCCAAGATTTTGGCGAAGATACTCAAATGCTTCATGAGGTAATGGTTTGGTAAAGATGTTAGCAATTTGTTCCTTTGTGCAAACATATTCAAGCTTGATATTATTTTCAGCGACTTTCTCTCTAACGAAATGATATTTTATCGAAATGTGCTTTGTTTTGGAATGCATCACAAGATTTTTGAAGATACTGATGGCATTGGTGTTATCACATAAGATGGGAATAGGCTCATCAAACTTAACTTGAAGATATTGTAAGGTTTCCTTCATCTAGAGAGCTTAAGTACAACAAGCTGATACCACGACGTATTCTTCTTCCACTGTGGATAACAAGATTGAAGACTTCTTTTTACTTAATCATGAGACAAGGCAACCACTTAGGTATAACGCTGCTCCACTTGTACTCTTACGATCATCAACACTTCTTTCCCAATCTGTATCTGTATAAGCTTGGATGACTAGATCATTTCCTTTGGGATACCAAAGACCATATTCCACCATGCCCGTAAGATATCAAAGAATTATTTTGACGACAATGATATGATATTATTTTGGTGCTGCTTGGAATCGTGCTAATTGTCTAACTGCTTGCATCACATCTTGCTGGGAGGCCGTCACATATAGGAGACTACCTATCATGGATCTATACAAACCTTTGGTCCACATCCTTTGATAAGTCTTCTAAGATTAACTTGCAACCTTTTACCATGGGGGTAAGGAATGGCTTGCAATATTCCATCTAGAATTTATTGAGCATTTGTTTGATGTAATTGGTTTAATATATGAATATTCCTTTATCCTGCTAGGAAATATGAAGCCCTAAAAATATGTTAGTTCGTCAAGCATAGAAATTTCAAACTCACTTTGAATTTTTGTGGAAAAGTATTTACTTCATCTGTCATCACTGCTTCCAAATATTATATCATCCACATATACTTTGATAATTGTTAGGTTATCTCAATTCACTTTCACATAAAGATTGCTGTCAACACTTCCTTTCTTGAATCCCTGTTGATGTAGATATCCATCAAGACGAGAATACCAAGCCCTAGGATCTTGCTTGAGACCATATAGAGCCTTATTTAATCTGCAGATGTAGTCTTATTTGTTAGTGAGTAGAAATCCTTTGGGTTGTTCAATGTAAACTTCTTCCTCCAAGTCACCATTTAGGAAAGTTGACTTAACATCCATTTGGTAGACCTTGATTTTTCTAGAGCAAAAATAAGTGAGAAACATACTGATAGGTTCCATTTTGGCAATAAGAGCAAATGTATCTTCAAAATCGATTCCTTCAACCTGTGCATATCCTTTGCAGACTAATCTTTCCTTGTTCTTGGTAACATGTAACCTGTCAAATGTTTTTCTCCCCTTGAACCTGTAATGAAACTTCCATCTTGTTCAAACTACCTTCTTGTCAATCATAGAATTGTGCCATATACTGCTGCATAGACTCCTCCTCTACAAAAATCAAGGAGTCAACAAGCTAGATTGTTCAAAATAGTGAGTCACGTGATGGGGCATCTTGACTTGAGTGATTATCTGAAGCAATTGTTAATTCCTCATGATCTTTTTCTTTTACAAATCTTGAAAGCATAATTGTTGAAACCTTGTTAATTGCTTGATCTTCCTGTTCCTGTTTCCTTTTCTAGACCTTATTATTCCTTCAATCTCGAGCCATGTGCCCATATTTATGACACTTGAAGAATTCAATTTTGTCCATAGGTGATTCCATCTGATATCTGCAAGTGTGAGTGCTATGGCTATAGTTATGAAATTTGAAACATTCAATGTTTGGCCCATCTAGCACATATTCTCTTTTGACAAAATCATCATGGAACCTGTCTCGTGATCCTTCAAACTTGTTTCTAAGGTTTTGCAGTTAATGATTGTACCTATCAAAAACTTCACAATCCCTAGACATATGTCCATATTTAGCATATAAAAATCAATAAGCATTAAATAAATGAACATACCTAGAATATTTTTCATTCTTCTTTGGAGGTAGTGTTGTAGTTTGTTGTCATCCTTTGTTCTTGATTTCATTGGTCTTGTTATTTGGAGTTGCAACATTCTTCTTTGGATTTTCAATTTGATCCACTTCCTTCTTAGAATCATCCTGCGAAGATGTGGAGCTTTTACCTTCATCAACTAGAGCTTTACCATCTTTAATTGCCTTCTTTTTTTCTTCTTCCTTTGTCTTATCTTGTAAGTGTTCTTTTTGCGACCCGTTGAGTTTGTTGATCTCATCATGGGTTCCATCAAGTTCTTCTTGATTTTGAAAAATATCTTCTTGAAACCATAGTTTCAAGATCTCCCTTCTTTTTTCTACCTCCTCAACTTTGAGAAAGATCTTCTTGAAACCATATTTTCAAGATCTCCCTTATTTTTTCTACCTCCTCAACTTGTAGCTTGAGAATAGTGGTCTTCTCTACTTCTTTGTTGAGAACCTATATCTGTTCCTTCTGCTTCTCATTTTCAACCCTGAGTTTGCTTATTTATACTGAAGATGTTTCTAATTCCTTTTGATTTTGGTCAACTATGGATATGTATCTTTGATCAGTTTCCCTCCTTTCAATTTGTGCTTTGTGCATCCGTTGTGTGATCCTGCTAATCATTGCAAATGTTGTGTCGAGTTCTTGTTGCTTTTGTTGGACTTCTCTCTTAAGGTCTCATGTCTCTGTATTCTTGATTTCCTCCAATTGAGTTCTAACACTTCCAGTCATCTTCTCATACACTTCATTTTCTTTGATGAGCTCTTTTGCTGTATTCAATTCTTCTTCCAAAAGTCTTGTATTTTCATGTTGACTTTTGAGTTCCTTTATCAACTTGATCACTTGATTTTGAAACTATGTTTTACACATTTCTCCCATTTATTCATCATAATCAAAAGGATACAATTTTTCAATAACATCTTGACCTGATTGCTTTGTTGAATATAGATTATGAATATTTTCCCAAAGAGCTTTAGCTGCTTAACATTGGCCAACTTTTGTTTTCACAGAATTTTGAAAAAATTCAAAATTACATTCATGGCCTTTGAATTGTACCTTTTAGCTTCGTCAGTAGATGTGTCTCCAAAAATAATTGATTCCCATACTCCATGTGCTTGCAAATTTACTTCCATCTTGGGTTCCCATATCTAGTGATTATTTGCATCAAAATCATGGGTTGGTACACAATACTCACGTTCTTCATATTTTGTTGTACCTGTACCTTCATTTGACATCCTTGCAACCTGCTTCTTTGACTTTCCCATCTCTATGCTCTGAAAACTACCTTCCAACAATTAATTTGTTACTGAAGGAACCAAGGTCTGATTCAAATTATTTGAAAATAACTGAGGGGGGGGGGGTGAATTAGTATTCCTTAGAAATTAGCACTTTTAAATATTTTCATAGCATTAGTTAATATTCAATTATTATTAATGTTTATGCAGTAATAACATTAAATAAAATAACACATTAGGTGGAAAACCCCCTCTGGGTAAAAAACCACTAAATGCTTTTCTAATAAATTATTTAATCTCATCCCCAACTAAAATGAAAGTAACAACTTCCTAGAATTTTAGAAAAAAATTCTTCTCAAACTCCCACTGGAAGGATGCCCCAACGCCCTAATTTCTTCGATAATCAACTGAATGGATGCCCCAACACCCGAGTGAGCCACAACTTGCCCTAGCACTAGCCTACCACCTTGAAGTGTTCACATGCCCCAACCTATAGGCGACTTCATACACCTACCTAGCACCTCCCTACCACCCTATGAATGAAATAAAACAAGATAATGGATTCCAAAACCGGGGACATCAATCCACGATACAATAAGATGTACACTGACTTTTGTGTACTTGACCAAATACCCAATTACTCTATGAACTGCAACCCAACCAGGACATCATCCCAATAGTGATTCCTATACCTCCCAACACTGCGTCTTCAACTCTAGGTAGAATGTCTCTTTCAGAAATGACTCTTTTACAATATTTAGAGTGATGAATCTTTTACAACCTTACAGTGATTATTATTTTACAATGATGACTCTTTTATAACTTTACAATGATGACTCTTGGCCTTAACAATACTTCACGATATCTGGATGGCTCTCATGTCTTCAAGGATGTCTTGCTGTAATGCTTCCTTTGATTTGATACTTCTACTCTTTAATTCTTGCTTGATGTTGTACTTGAATCTTCTTCTACGTGCATGCAAAATTTTCTCGGCGAAACCAATACCAAAACAAAACAAAATACCCTTCAACTTACATCTGCTTGAAAAACACAAATAAGTGCATAATAATGAATAAATACAAATTGAAATTACAATGAGTACCTGAAGTGTGCTTGTCACTTTTTTTGTTGACTTGTTGCAGTAGTAGAAAAAGTCTCCCACTCTTGATATAGGCATGGACTCTATGCAAGACTATATCCAAAACTAACCTAAAGATATATACAATAAAAACTGATGAAAAACCCTAAACTTGTGATGGACCAAGTTCTAAGTAAAACAATAGATACCATTCTATCAACTATGGCAAGACAAGTAACATGAACTTACAACATCATATAGATTTAACAGACTTGGTGTAGCATCAAGAATATGTAGCATCAAATGTGTAGTATCAAGAATAGGACATCCGAAATGTGGTATCAAAACTAACCGTGACATATAGAGACATAGAGATATAATCGAGACCCTGTATATACTTTCGTTGTCCTTCAAAAACATATGTCAGATATGATACTGAAAATTCAAATGTAAACACTAATCATACACACCTTTCTGTAGGAGACTTACCCTTGACTATTGATGTGTGGTCCTTACCACAATGATCCTTGAATGCATGCTTTGCCTTCTAGGAGCTCGATATTGAATATATTGTATCTATGTAATTTTGGATCTCTAGGGTTTGGAATTTTGTCTTATGGTAGCCCTATGAGGGTCTGATTAATATTGGATTCTTCAAGAAAGAGTTATGGCCAATCTCCCACGATGGCCTGATTATAGACTGGTTCAATAGAGAAAAATTGTACAAAGTTCCACGTGTCACTTTTGCGACCTTTGCCCCTAAAAACAATACCCAACAAACTAATGTCCATCCTATTTCTGTCAATATTTGTGAAATTTTAATCCAATGCTCAGAGAGAATGTTACGATGATTTTCCCAATGTCACTTATTTGACATGGAATTCAGGACCCTGCAAAAACCCTAAATTCCTCAGATCATATCTCCGAGAATATAGCAAACCAAGATCTGAAATTGTGCCATGAGGTTCATCAAGATTTTGGCTCAAATGGCTTTTAATTTCAGATTCTTAAGCTTTGCAGAAAAAAAAGTTAGTGAAAATTTCACAATGCCCTGTTTGAAGCCACAAAATCCCTACTAGAGGAGGATATGAGGGTCACTGTTTATATGAATATCTTGAGTTGAGAGGGTCCTCAACAAGTGAACGTTTGAGGGAATTTAGGAGAGAAAAAAAACATTATTAATTATTGACTATTCAATTACCACAACTAATTATGAGTGTCATGCCACAATCCCATAAGGTTTTAGCCCACTAACTGGGGTTACTAACTTCAAACACGAATATCTCTCAAACCATGAAGAATTACATGGCGTGCCATATATCAACAAAAACATCTTTATGAGTAGAATCCATATAGAAGATCCTTGAATCATAATAAAGTAATTTTTCAAGTCAAAATTCCCATGCAAGATCAGGGTAGCCCCTGGTGCTGCTTGGGTTGACATCAATGACAACCACTAATCAACATTTGGAACACACATCCAAGGAATACAAAGAAGCAAGAGAAGAAGTTCAATATTAAAAATAAGAAGCCATAAATGCCCAACAAAGTTCAAGAAGGAACTGAAATCAAAGTTTTTGGGTCTCTCTCTCTCTCTATCTCATGTGCAATGAGATTTTGAAGCTGCATCAAGGTCGACACTGTGAACCTACATGAAGGTCAAAGCTGTGAAGCTGCATCAAGGTTGAAGTGAAGCTGCATCAAGGTTGAAGTTTGTTGCTGGAAGTTGTTAAAGGAAAGATCATAAAGAATGAAGGTTTACTTGGTCTTGGAGGGATGTTTTTTAAGGGTCTTAGGTCTTGGAATTTGTCATTTGAATATTCTATGAGAAGAGAAGAATTCTTGGGGGTTTTCCTCTCAAAGGGAGAGGTTTTGGCCCTAGTTAGTAGTCTACATTTTGTGTCCTTTTGTCTCATTGATATTCGTAGTTTGGTAGTTGTTTGCTGATAAGAACATAACAATAGTCAAGTGAAAGAAGAAGCTAATAACAAGTATATCAAATATAATAACATCGCAAGTAGTTAACAAAGTAAGAGAAATCACCCTAATCTAGCTGCCCTCTATTTCTCAACAAAACCAAGACATGATCATTGTATTGTAGCAAAGCATGTATTGAGATATTTTTATGGTACAATTGATTATGGTTTGAGATATGTCTCAAACAACGATATACAACTGTAGGGTTAATAGATCCAGATCGGGCAAGGAGTTCTAAAGACAAAAATAATACATTTAGAGGTTTCTTTAGTTTGGGCTCCACTATGATTGCGTGGATGACCAGGAAGCATACATCTATTGCACTCAACATTGCCGGTGCATAATATATTGTATCAAGTTTAGGGGTTGTTAGGTCCCCATAATAATAATGTATCCCCCTTATTTTTATTGTTAGTGTAGCACCCTTATTGTTATTGTTGTGCCCATGTTGCCCCCATATTGTTATTTTTGTGCCCCATAGAAGCCCACTATTGTTATTGTTGTGTCCTTACATTATTATTTTTATGTAGGCTCTGATTGTATTGTGACCCCTTAGACTCCTATATATACCAAGGAGGTATTTCCATTTGAATCATCCAATAATTGTTCATTTATGTGATTTAAAGGAGGTTCCCCCCTCTAAGAGGCTAATTTTCAAGTCAGTGATCTATCTTTTCTTCTATTTTGTGATCTCGTTGTATAACATTTGGTATCAAAGATTTTGATTTTAGGGTTTCGCTACTTCAAATGGGCCATCTTGGAATTTTAACTATAATTTTTTTCTACGATGCTTTAGATGACGAATTTTGACCACATGGATCTGAAATCTTGGTGAAATTCATGTAAAAGTTTTAGATATTTTGTGCTATATTTTCTGGTATATGGTTTGAATAAGTTAGGGTTTCTACATGCTCTAGAATTCAATCTCAAACATGTGACATATTAAAAATAGTCATAACGTTCTCTTTGAGAATCAAATTTGAATTTCATAAAAAGTGACAAAAGTACATGGATTGCAGTTTGTCGTGTATTAATTTTAGAGTTGAAGGCTGAAACAATGACACATGGCATCCCGTACAAGTTCAATCTACTGTACCAATCCATAATCAGGACATTGTGGAATATTTGGCATAACTTTAGCTTGAAGAATCTAATATTGGCTTGACTTGTGGAATTGGAAAAAAGACTCAAAGGGATACCACAAGACAAAATTTCATACCTTGGGAGGCCAAAATTACATAGATACAATAGTTTCAAGATCGAGCTCCTAAAAGCAAGAAAAAGGTGTGTATTTGTTTAAATTTTTTCATGACTTTTGTTTGAAAAATGGGTTTGAAGTAATTCAAAGGGCATAGTGAAGCATAGATATGGTTGGTTGATTCCAAAAAGCCTCGAAACAAAAAAATGGACACACCTAGTAAGCAAATATAAATCTCCACTATTGATATGAAAATGGATTGATTCGTCACTAAATATTTTGCATGTATAAAATTTGGGTCTTCAAATGTGCATAATTAAGTTTCAAATGAAATTAAAGACGAACAAAAAAATTTGAAACTCAAAATGAAAAAAATGAAAATAAAAAACCATGTGATAACATAGTTCACCCCTCTTGGGCTACGTCTCTGGGCCCTACTCCAATGGCTAGGCCACTTTATTGATCTCGACTGCAAAGCTAGTACATACAATTGTTTGTCTCATATAGTAAATCTTATGTTGGAGTGGCCTTTTTCCCTTCAAGAAATGTTTTCCTTCAGAGAACTCTCACTCCTAATCTGAATCCTTTTTGGAAAGAAAATATGGCACCAAAACAAAAAGGAATCTCTCACTGAACGTGGAAATAGGTCCTGGTACTCATTCTAAGATCAAAAGTATAAATTTGATTGCTTCCAAAAGAAGTGTCATCATCATCTTTCTCAAAACCATATTGAGAATAGACTAAAAATAAACTGCTCCAATGAAGAAACCCATGCTTCCAATGCATCTGAAATGCATCAAAATGCCTATCTTGGCTCTTGAAACGGTCTATTTGGTCTCAAAATTATGACAATAGGCCCAAATGAGTTTCTGCTACAAAAATAAAAAGGATTGACTGTGCAAACTATTGGAAAATAAAAGAAATTATATTAGGGTTTGATTCTCCTTTCTTGATGAATACTTGTGAGTGTGTTGGATTCTTTTACTTCTTTATTATCTTATCTTTCATCAAGCAATTACCATATTATGTGTGTATGAAGATCACAAAACAAGAGACATAAGATGTAGGCACTATGCCAGGGAAAATCCCCCTCGAGGGGAAAACCTAGTCAAGAAAATTCTTCCTTTCAATAGTATTCTTTTAGAATATTCACCCTAGGCAAATTCCAAACCTTCCCTCCACACCAAGTCAGCCTCCCAAATCTTCGTCCTCTTTCCAACAACTTTGACTAGGTAGTAGCTTCCGACATCAAGCAACACCTCTCATCCATGAAACTTGGAACTTCGATCTCCCAAACTAGGGCACGAAACAGAGAGAGAGAGTCACCAAAAGTTTGATTTTTTTCTTCTCCTTAGACTTCCCCAAACTCACACTTACTTCAGCTTCCTTAGAACCACTTCATTCTACTTCGTACTTCTCCAACTACTCTTGAGATATCGAACTAGCTTGAGTTATGATGCTTCAAATGACTTCGACTTGCTTGTATTTATAGGCTCCATGCGAGGTCAAATAATTTCCTTAGGCCGACTTGATCTCTTCTAGAACGACTTGGTGTGGAGGATACATAAATCATATTTGATTCAATAGTAAACCTTTTTACATGATTTAAAAGCCCAAGAAGGGTCTCTTTGAATATACAATGACTCTATAAACTCAATGGTAATCCTAGGAGTCCACAATGGGGACTTTGACTAATATAATGATGACCCAAGCATGAAACCCATGCTTTAATAAGTCATTGTTACAATAATAAAAATTATCTTCTTTTTTCTTTTGAAAAATACATTTAATGATGACTCAAATACATTAAATGAATATCGAACCTAGTTACAATTTCCAACACAAACCATTCGAAAAAAATCTCTATAGCCCAATGGTTGGGCACGTTGGTTATATAACCCTAGGTTTGGGGTTCGATCCATAAATGGCACTGTTTGTTGTGATATTTTGGCGGTTTGATACATTGTGATAAGATAATCAACTCTAATGGCGTGAAAAAGATTTTGAAGAAATAACAAAGCATAATTACACAATTATGCTCACTAGATGTTCAAACATAAAAATCATCTATTTCTCCATATGTCCAAAGAATCCTGGTCAATCATTCCAAGGTTTTTGAGACTCCCAAAGGCCTCCCACCTATTCCTTATCACGATGATGCTATTCACTTGATTAGGGAAGTGTTCCTCCAAACATCATACCTTACAAATATCCTTATGACCAAAAGAGTGAAATTGAACTCGTGGTTGCACAAATGGTAGAGGTATCAGTCAACCTAGTCAAAGTTCTTTGTATGCTATAGTAGTATCGGTACACAAGAAGGATGGGTCATGGTGTGTGTTTCCAAATTATAGGGAGTTCAAAAAGATCACTATTAAAGATAAATTTCCCAATCCCATGATTGATGTATTGTTGGATGAATTACATAGATCAATTTACTTCACCAAATTGAATATTCATTTAGGATATCATCAAATTAGAATGAAGACTGAAGACATTTCGAAAACAACATTTAGAACTCATGAAGGTCATTATGAATTTTTGGTCAAGCCTTTTGGCCTTACTAATGCACCTTCCACATTCAAACCCAGGCTTAGAAAATTGTGTTATTATTTTTTGATGATATACTAATCTACAACAAGTCTTGGAAGGATCATGTTCAACATGTTGACATGATTCTCAAACTATTGGAGGAGAAACAATTGTATGCAAAAACCTCTAAATGTTTCTTTGGGGTACAAGAGGTGGAATATTTGGGTCATATTGTATCTCACGAGGGCGTAAAGGTAGATCCTGTCAAAATTAAAGCCATCAAGGAATGGAAAATCCCCACAAACGTAAAGAATCTTCAAGGATTTATCAGGTTAAAAAGGTATTATCACAATTTTGTTAAGAATTATGGGAAAATAATAACACGTCTAACAACAAAACTAAAGAAATATGCATTTTTTTGGACTCGAGAAACAACTAAGTCCTTTGAACGTATTAAAGAGTCAATGTTCCAAGCTCCGGTTTTAGATACTCTAGACTTCAAGAAAACCTTTATGGTGGAATGTGCCTCATAAATGGAATTAGTGCTATTTTAATGCAAGAAGGAAGGCCCATTAATTTTTAAAGTCATCCAATCAAGGGAAAATATTTACACCCACCTATTTATGAGAAGGAAATATTGGCAATACTACATTCCCTGAAGAGATTGCACCCTTACCTAACTGGAAGCCATTTCAAAGTAAAAAAATATCATGATATTATTAAATAATTTTTGGAGCAAAGATTATCTTTAGAAGAGCAACAAAAATGGGTCACTAAGATGTTCGGTTATGACTTCTAAATCATCCACAAAAAAGAAGCAAAATTTTGTTGCAGATGCACTCTAAAGAAGGAATGAGGATGTGGAAGCATTGCTATATGCCATTTCTATCATACAACCTGGCTGGATAACTGAAGCATGGGAGAAATGGAAGAATGACGAAGAGGTGTGGACGCTCATTAAAATGTTGCAACAAGATCTTAGTACGCTGAAACATTTATTTGGAAAAATGACTCACTATGGTACAAACATCACTGATATTTATGTAAGAATTCCCAACTCAAACAAAATATTCTTTTGGAATTGCATGCATCTCCTTTAGGAGGGATCTCAATATTTTTAAAAGAATGCCAGAGGATCAAGAAGGATTTTTTTTGGGATGACCTTAAATATGATATTTAGAATTTTGTGGCATAATGTTTGGTTTGCCAACAAAATAAAGTTGAGACAATTGAGACACCAGGTCTGTTACAACCTTTAGTCATTCCAATTTAGCATTGGGAGGAGGTATCAATGGATTTTATCAGAGGTTTACCCAAGTTCAAAGGAAAGAGTGTCATCATGGTGGTAGTTGATAAATTTACCAAGTATGCACTCTTTTGTGCATTATCTCATCCTTTTAAATCCAATATAGTTGCTACTGCATTTATGGAAACAATTCAAAAGCTACATGGAAACCCAAAGGTTATTGTAAGTGAAAAAGATCCCATTTTCATTGGAAATTTTTGGACGGAACTTTTTCTTGTCATGGTACTCAATTAAATCATAGCTCATCTTATCATCCTCAATCTAACATGCAATTTGAGATAGTGAATGAATGTTTGGAATGATATCTTCATTGATTTGTATATGATAAACAAACACAATGAGTCAAGTTGTTACCTTTGGCTAAATGGTGGTATAACACTTCCTTCCATACTGCGGCAAAAGTGACCCCATTTATGGAATTTTATGGATATCATCTACCGTCCATCACATCATCTTTAAGATAAAATTCGAAGGTTCAGGTAGTGGAAAATCACATCAAGCATCAACAACATTTTCTCCTAATCTCAAATGATAACCTCACTCTAGCACAAAATCAAATGAAACAACAAGGAGATCATCACCACAGTGAAAGAAACTTTGACGTAGGAGATTGGGTGTTTTTACGACTACAACCATACAAACAAATGTACCTCAATCAAGCTAAGAGGGATAATAAATTATCACCCAAGTAATATGGTCCTTGTTATCACAAAATCATGTACTGATGGCTGCTAATCAGTTAGACTCTATATAACTATTTCAGACCAGACTCTTGGCTAAGGATTAGCCTCCCTAACCTGAGAGGGCTCTCTCAAAATAAACTACTAATTTATCTTTAAACACTAAGAGGGATAACTCTTGTAATGAGAACTTAAATAAACATGATGGTTGGAAATACAACATAAGATTTCTTCCATTGGGCTCATGGAGTCAAACACCATTTCAGTAAACTATCAACTA
>APFE031616900.1:0-11791 GCA_000404065.3 Pinus taeda
ACAAGGGTCCTAAGCAATTTTAGCCTCAAAATGAAAAATCATTTCACCAGAATGATAAGGCAAATAAAAACAAAGGGAAGAAGACTGATAGACATTGCCACTTTTTTAATCGAGATGGCCACTTAGAATCTAAATGCTTTAAGAAGATGGAAGCCTTGGAAGCAGCAATGAAGAAGCATAACATCCATTTGGAGCACTCTTCAAATTCATCTTCAGGAATGGCACTTTCTACATGTGGTTGTCAAGCATCTTGGTCTGGCTATGCACTAAATGTATCTTCTTCCTGTCATTCTCATGAGTGGCTCATTGATTCTGGAGCTTCTTATCACATGGCCAAAAACAAAGCCATGTTTTCTTGTTTAAATGATTGTAACACCAAAAATATATATGTTGGTGATGATAGATGTCTTAGTGTTGTAGCGACCGGTATTGTTCATATAGACAATGGTCAATTTAATGATGTATTATGTGTTCCAACCTTATCGTGCAACCTTCTATCTGTATATCAGATAACTCACTTAGGTGAAGGTAAAATCATTGAATTTTCACTTCACAATGTTGTAATTAAAGACCTAAGAGATCCTAGACAGATTTTAGCTACTGGCATTACTGATGATTCTACAAGGTTGTATAAGTTTCACAACTTTGGGTCATCAAATCTTCCTTCATTATTTTTTGCTCATAATGATGAAGTGAGCAAACTTTGGCATGAGCAATTTGGTCACTTAAACTATCGCTCCCTTCAGAATCTATGTAAAGAAAATATGGTGACAGGTCTTCCAATGGTATCTTGCAGAGATGGTGTTTGTTTCGGATGTGTACTCGGAAAAAATCATCGGGACAGTTTTGAAAAACGTGCCTCTTGGCACGCCTCAGCCCCTTTACAGCTTGTGCATAGTGATTTATGTGGTCCACTTCCAGTGCTTCATTCTCTGGCTACAAGTATTCTTAAATTTAATTGATGATTTCTCCAGACGCACTTGGGTATACTCCATAAAACTCAACAACGAAGTATTTAACACATTCTTGGCCTTCAAAGCCTTTGTTGAAAAACAATCTAGACATCAAATTCTCAAGCTAAGAAATGATAATGGCAGAGAATATGTTAAAACCACCTTCATCAACTTTTGCACCGAAAATGGAATTCAAATGCAACACACTGTTCCATACACTCCACAACAAAATGGTGTAGCTGAAAGGAAAAATCGCACCTTAAAGGAAATGGCTAATTGTATGCTGCAATCTAAAGGACTCAGTCTTAGTTTTTGGGCCGAAGCAATTAATTGTGCACATTATATAATAAATCGCACTACTCCTAAGGTTCTAAAGAATATCACTCCAGAAGAGCTTGGAGTTCCATTAAACCATATGTAAGTCACTTTCGTGTTTTTGGAAGTGAAGCATGGGCCCATATTCCAGATGAAAAGCATAAAGCTTTAGAACCTAAGAGTGAGAAATGTACTTTTGTTGGATATTCTGAAGATGTAAAGGGTTATAGACTTATTCCATTTAAGTCCAAAAATGTTATCATTAGAAGAGATGTAAAATTTGATGAAAATAAATCGGCCTGCGAGCCTAGTCCGGCGGATGTGCCACCTCTTCCTATCTCTTCTACTTTTGAAAACATTTCTTCTTCAGATGATGAAAGTGAGGATGACAATCCTCCCCCACCTTCTCAGGATCCTCAACTTCCAAGATGGGTCCGTGCTACTCGGGATGCAGCAGGTGATCTTGCCGGTGATCCTACAGATCAGCGACGTACACGTTCTCAGTTTGAAAGAGCCTCTTCTTTACTGGCTCAAGCTCCAGTAAATCATGATCCTGACACTTTTGCAGAAGCTTCAGGCCATCCACATTGGGAAGCAGCTATGAATGAAGAATATCATTCATTGTTGGCAAATGATACATGGGATCTTGTTCCTCTACCAAAGGGACGCAAACTTGTTAGATGTAAATGGGTTTACAGAACCAAGTATGGACCAGATGGGAAAGTTGATAAACATAAAGCTCGTCTTGTTGCTAAGGGCTTTTCACAGGTTGAAGGCATTGACTACACTGAAACCTTCTCCCCTGTTGCCAAAATGAACTCTATCCGCCTTGTTCTTTCCCTTGCTGCCTCTTTAAAATGGGAAGTCCATCAGATGGATGTTAAATCTGCATTCTTGCATGGGGACTTGCATGAAGAAATCTATATGGAACAACCCATTGGCTTCATCCAAACAGACTCCAGCCTTGTATGTCGACTTAAGAAATCTCTTTATGGTCTCAAGCAATCTCCTCGGGCTTGGTATGCCAAAATGGATAGCTTTCTTTTAGAATCTGGCTTTTCTAGGTGTCATTCTGACAATACTGTCTAGACCAAGAAAGTGGGAAGCTCTCTTATCATCCTTGTTCTTTATGTTGATGATCTTATTCTTACTGGTAGTGATCCCAACCTTATAAACCATGTGAAGTCCAGCCTTAAAAAGAAATTTGAAATGACAGACTTAGGACACTTACACTATTTTCTCGGTCTTCAAGTCTTGCAATCCAAGGAGGGTATTTCCCTTTCCCAGTCCAAGTATGCTTGTGATATTCTTCGTCATTTTCACATGGAAGAATGTAAGCCATCCCCTTATCCCTTTCAGTCTGGAGTCAAACTTTCAGTCTCTTGTACTTCTCCTGAAGTTGATGCTACCTTATACCGTCAACTTGTAGGAAAACTCTTGTATTTAACCCATACTCGTCCTGACCTTTCATTTGTTGTTGGCCTTGTTGCTCGTTTTATGCAAAACCCCCGTGAAAGTCATTGGAAAGCAGCTAAAAGAATACTTCGTTATGTTCGAGGTACATTCATTTGGGATCCATAAAGTGCCGAAGCATCTCCTCTATTAGTTGGTTTCACTGATTCTAATTGGGCTGGTGACCCTAATGATTGGAAGTCTACTGCCGGTTATGTCTTCACTCTTGGTTTAGGACCTATTACATGGGCTTGTAAGAAACAGGCTGCCATTTCTCTTTCTTCAGCAGAAGCAGAGTATCGTGGTGCCCGTAGAAGCTAAGTAAAGGAAGCCTGTGGCTTCCGTCAGATCCTGTCAGAGTTTGGCTTTCAGCAGCAGCATCCGACTACACTTTGGTGTGATAATCAAAGTGCCATTCAACTATGCAAAGATCCAGTCTAACATCGGCGTAGAAAACACATTGAACTGCACATGAACTTCATCAGAAATCTCATTCACGTCCATGTTCTTGAAGTACAATATTGTTCAACCGATGATCAAGTTGCAGACATCTTCATAAAGGCCCTCATAGAGGCGAAGTTTACTAAACTTCGATTTATGGTTGGAGTTCATGAAGTTGTCACTAAGGGGGGATAGGCTCTAGTGCCTCCTTCCTTCTCCTATTGTGTCATATTTGTAAATCCTTCAATCCTATCCCAAGTTGTTCTTAAGGGGGGATGTTAGGATATTCCGACACATAGGAAATAGTTAAGTATAACTTGGTCTAGTGTAGAGTTAGGTAAAGTGTGTTTATTTACTATGTACTTTTGTAACTTACAATCCGACTGTCACGATATCTAGTGATCTGTTGGTTCATTCTCTCCTCGGTATTACCGACGCTTGATCCGTGGCTTAACACTCGATTGGTCCATGATCTCTATTTAAAGAGCATGGAGGGTCATTTGTAGGTTAACTATTCATGAGAGAAGCTTATTTAAAATTTCATTCTTTTATTAATAAATTGCTTGAAGTGGCCGCGTTGGCTCAGGCCTTGGACTGATTCCCTCTTTAAGGGTTTTAACCATGTCAAAAATGCTGGTGTAGTGATCTGTGATCTGTTTGTGAGCGGTGTCCTTTGGTGTTCTATCTAAGGAACTTACCCTGTAAATTCCTACATGGGGTACAAAAATCTATCAACCATATCTTTCTTGGCTCTCTACCACCACAGTTAAGACTTTCTTCATGCTCACTTTCGTGTCGCAAAATAGCTTTAGGTGAAAGGTGCATGGAAAATAGTAGAAGGAAACTTAAGAAGTTAGACCAATGTTATTGAAGATAGGACCATTGGTCTACATAACAATGCATTTCATGCCAAGTGGTAGATATTTGGTAGACAAGACAAGGATACCAAGGCTGATTTGACTGCACAGTTATAATAGTGAGCATTGAGCAAGCTAGAGAATCAACAAATGCATTTTGTCTAGGCCAACACACAAATGGTCAGGAAAATCACTCTTCAAGGAAGAATGTGAAAGAGAAATGGTCGCGCACAATAATTCTGACTATTAGAAAAGGTAAGCATCAAATCTGATGAGCAACTGGTAGAACTGATAGTAAAAGAAAGGCCACGAAACCAGTGGTTCAAACTGGAGCAGGGCAAGAATTCACCTCCTTTAATACCATGTTAAACACACATATGGAATGGACAAAAGATAAGATAATAGTGTGAGACATTTATTATTCACAAGATATACTTTTATAATACAATGTTATGACCCTTAGTTTTCATATACCAAGTGGTCTCTTGGACTCCTTTTGACTTTTCAAATTCCACACCATAACCCTTAGTGGATTAGGTGTCCAACACTCTTCGTTACCCCTGATTTTCACCCCTTTGTTCTTTTCTGCCTTCCCTCTCCCTCTCTTCCTCCTTTCATCTTTCATGTATAGTTATATTACCATCTTTACCTTTTGTCTTGGTTTTCATGTTTTTTCAACCTATGATCCCCTCTCCCCTCCATTTTCTCCATTCCCTCTATCTTCCTTCTTCTCTTCTCTGCTTTCTCTTCTCTCTTTAGGTTTCTCTCTTTGGTCCCCTTTTCCCATTGCTATATATATATATACCCTATAACATTTTATCTCTTCCTTTTTGTTTTCTTTCCTTAAACTTCTCCCTTCCCCTTTCATTTCTCTTCTCTCCATTTTTTTTATTATCAAATATCTCCTAGATTTTTTTACCATAAGTAGTGCTATGCCTTAGGTGGATCCCTAATCTTTTTAGAATCCTAATATTGCACTATTAACTACCTTATTACTAACCTTATTTTATATATCAAATTTCTTATATATTAATGCCCTTACGATATTCATAATTAATCTAGGTCTAATAATTATAGTAATTTATTAATCCAACCACATTTATAAAATAATATTATAAATTAAAATTAATTATAAATATAATAATATTATTAACATTATTACATTCTTTTACTTTCAGTTTAATACACTAGGCCTTACCTTATTACTTGCCCTCTTTTATATGTCAAAGTTCTTATATATTAATCCCCTTTCCCTATAATATTCATAATTAATCTAAGTCTAATAATCATAGTAATTTATTAATGCAATCGCAATTGCATTTATAAAGTAGTATTATAAATTAATATTAATTATGAATATAATTAGTTTATTACTAACCCTCTTTTATGTGTCAAAGTTCTTATATATTAATTACCTTTCCCTATAATATTCATAATTATTCTAGGTCTAATAATTATAGTAATTTATTAATGCAATCACATTTATTAATTAGTTTATTAACATTAGTACACTCCTTTACTTTTAGTTTAAAACCCCACGACTTAAGCATTGTAGCTTGTTTAATGTATTTATTGCTAATTTTTAGTAATGAATATTTAGGGTTGTGATATTAATGATTCAATTTATTTTTTAGTATAATTTTATTTAATTATTAGATAGTATATTAAAATAATTTGTCTATGTGTGAGTGTGATTTTATATATTTTAATATTGTTGCAATATATTTTTTTTATATGGTTGCACATTTCCTTGTTTCTTTAGTTTTTTTTTTTTAATTTTTAGATTTCCTTGAGGGACATGAAATTTTATTTGTTTTCTAATCAATTTGTATTTACTCTTTCGCTGAGCAACTCTTCATGAACAAATTTATCTTTATAATAAATCTGATTTTATATTTGAAATTTCGATGAACAAATTAGACACTTAATTATTTTCTCCAATTTTACTATCCAATAACAACACTCATCAAACAATACTGATCAAAGAAAACTACACATAATAATAATGTTTAATGTTTATGATTTATTAAACCATATAAAATACATATATTTAATGTTTATGATTTATTAAACCATATAAAAAAATTACAAACTAAAAAATAAGTTTTTTTAATGTATAAATATAATACTTAATCATTCCTAAGTAATTTTATAACATCATTATAAAAATCTCAACTCATTTGTTATACATTTTTCAAGTTTGTTATACAAATATTTTCAATCGTCTTTTTAAAGAAATATACTAAGTTTTAAAAACCAAAATATGCGTAAAGAAGATACAATGAAAACCAACAAAAAGTACCATTTCAAGGATGCGTTTCAATGTAACTTCTAATAAATATAAATATAAAAATGAATAGATATTCTAATAGAAAACTAATTGTGTAACCGTTGTAGAAGATGCCTAGTATGAGAATTCGGAAACACTATATATAAGAAAACCTAGAAGAGAAGAAAACCCTTAATCTATTTCATGGGGTACAAATTCCCTAAAGCTAGATCATTTAAACAAGGAATATAAGGGTTTTGTTTAGCTATTGAAGTCATTCCACAGTGAATTAGAAGGGGATTACATCTCATGTGAACTAATTGATTTTCCTAGAGGTTTTTGTACTAAATTTAAATAGTAACCCATTCATCTTAGATCTGAGGGACAAATTGTTGCCGTTGAATTATAATGTACAATATTGTTTCCACATGCATTGCCATATTACAAAAGTGAACTTGAAGGTGAAGAAGAGAGAAGTGGAGCTCCACAATTTCTTTGTAGTGATCATGAAGGGTGGTCTTGAGGTCTTTCATCTCATGGCTTAACATGTAACTAGTAAAAGAGGAATTGAAATGTGGTAGGGTTGAAGGAAAAAACAAAACAAGGGATGACTAGAATGAGTCAAGGGAGAGTAGAAGACAAGACCATAAACATTGTCAAATATAAGGCGAACTCTAGCTATCAATTCCAGTCGTAATTGTGTTTCTTGTCACAATGACTCCCTTAATTTTCAATGATTGCATAATTGGATGTAAGGATCCATTAATGTAGGGGAAATCCCACCACAACACACGGAGATATGTGGGAGATATTTATTATGATGCCCAGGGCATGGGGAATTGAAACTAGGGGACTAACTATGTGTTGTAGGCCTAATGAATGGGTAATGAGTGAGGGGCACATGTGATAGCAATAAATGTGAAGTAATTGGAGGGGGGTTCATAATGGAATTAAGAGAGTAGGATTGTGACTATTAACTATGATGTCCTCATTTCTCTTTGAATGTTTAAATTAACATATTGATCACTACGAAAGTTATTGATGTAGGGAACATTGAAGAAAGAGACTTGAAGGATCAAAGGGATGATTGATTTTATATGTTGGAAATAAAACTCAATGGAGAATTGGAGGGGACCGTGCTGAGATGAAAGTGTTAAATTGTGTTTTTAGAATGTCCTACAATAATGAGCTTATGAATGTTGGTTGATGAAGCAAGTTTTATTCCTAGATACAATGCATAGGCTCTACTTGTTTGAGACCAAATCTAAGTTCCATAAAAAATATAGTTCAATATTTCTCGTTGATTAAAAGAGCACCCATCCCACATATGCTTCGCCATTTTCCTTACTATATAATTAATTAATGGCATAAAGAACTTAACTTTAACTTTTTATTTGTTTACTTCTCTTTTTAAAAAAATAAACAATAAAGAAAAATATAATTCAATAAACTTGCCTCTAAGGAGGTGTACATACTCCACCCCCACTACTAGATTTGAATGTGTGACCTCTTACAAGGAAACACATACTCTTAACCACTAGGCCAATTCAACATTATATGATGTGTAGAAATCAAGTTCTTCACCAATTCATGGAAGGTGGAAGAGATTTGTTTGCTTATGTGTTAATGATGTATGTTAATAAAATAAAGTATAAAATGTAATTATATTAAAACACATATTATTTAATTATTTATTTAAAAAGCATAATCTATAAATCTTAAAAAAAAAAATTATTTTAAATAATATATTTTTAATATAAGCCCTATTTAATTATTTAAAAAAAAATAAAAAAAAAAAAATATTATGCTTGTAAAATAAATAATAATAATAAAAATTATTATATTAAAATTATTTACATTAAAGAAAATAATTATAATAATTTTTATTTAAATAAAAGTGATTTATGATCTTATGATTGCATCGAGAGGCACTCTACAACTTAGTATGGGGAAAATATTCACTTTAAATCCTCATATTTAAAATTAAATTAAAAAAAATAATATGAACTCCATTAAAATTAAAAGGACACATAAAATATATTTAATATTGATTCAATTAACCATCGAACAAGGTGGTGAATGAAGTGACATTGGAGGTTGGGGGGTGAACCTACCACCCCATCGCCCACCACAACATTTTGGGGGAGGAGAGGGGAGGAGGGGGGTTGGCGTGGCCATCTTGCCCCATGCATGTTAGGTCACTATAATAATAATGTAGTCTCCTTATTATTATTGCTAAAGCATCCTCCATATTGTTATTGGTGTGCCCCATAGGAGCCTAATATTTTCATTGTTGTGCCCTTACATTATTATTGTTATGTAGGCTCTGATTATATTTTGACCCCTTAGACTCCAATATATAAAAAGGAGGTATTGTCATTTGTATCATCCAATATTTTTTCATTTATATAACGTAAAGTAGGTTTCCCCCTCAAAGAGGATAATTTTAAAGTCTTTGATGTAGAAAATCCTCTAGATTCACAAGCTCATACAATTTACTAAAGCACAGGACAAGAATCTACTTCCACTTTCAACTAGCGGAAGCCAATAGATCAATGAAAACGATAAGAATAAGAACAAGGTAAATCAATGGTACATAACACAAGATGTATATGGGGAAAGCCACTGCTCAAAACCCCGCTATCTGTATTGAATATATCAGAAATATGAGTGAAGATACAAAGATTGTTCTCACTAGAACAATTCTGCACAAATCTGCTCAACTCACTTAGCTCACAAGCAAGCTTTTGGCTAACACTTAGCCAATTTTGTAGCTCTCCAAGCCCATATTTTATTGTGAAATTCCTATGGCTTAACAACCCATATTAATGGGAATCTAGTGCATCCAAAACTTCACAATCCAAACCAGGTCTAGTTCCTGATTGCATGCATGATCTATACAACTCAGTAAATCATACAACTAATAGTACATTGTCCTTACACTCTAGTCTCAACTGGGTCTTTCTCTTAACTGACATGCATGAGTTTCTCATGAGGAAATATTTAGTTAACTGGATTAGCATTAGTGGATGCATTAGTGCACCAACTTACTGTTAGTCCTCTATTAGTTCTAAAAACAATTCAGAACTAATTTAACTTAACTTAACTCAGTAAACTGAGTGATCTAATTTCCAACTCAATTTAAACTCATACTAGACCCCTAAAACTTAGGGAGAACATATACATGACTTCAAAAAAACTTCCAACTCAAAATTCCTACACTAATTAAATTAATTAAACTTAATTAACTATTTACAAGTTGCTATGAGAATAGAATTGGATTTTCATTCTCATTTTAATTCAAGGACAAATTAAACTGGAATTTCTTGTTTCCATTTATCAACAGTTGATCTATCTTTTTTGTGAGATGGTTGCATAACATTTGGTATTACAACTTTGGATTTTAGGGTTTCCTTGCTTCAAACATACCATCTTGGTATTTATCTATCAAAAAAAATTATGAAGCTTCAGAAGCTAAAATTTCGACCAAATGGAGCCGAAATAATGGTGAATGTTGTATAAATATTTCATAGCTTGGTTTTATATATTTTTAGAGATATGATTTTAGGAAGGTAGGGTTTTTGCAGGCTCCATAATTCAATCTCAAACAGGTGACCTACGAAAAATAATCATAACTTTCTCTCCGAGTATCGGATTTGAATTTCATAAAAGGTAACTGAAAGTACACAGACTCTAGTTTTGTTTCTATTATTTTCAGGGCTGAAGGTTGAAACAGTAACATGTGTCACTCCGTACACATTCACTCTACTGAACCAGTATATAATCAGGTCATCGTGAGAGATCGAACATAATTCTTTCTTGGAGAATCCAATATCATTCTAGCTTGTGGGGTTAGAAAGAAGTGTTAGATTTACTTTGTGGTTTTCCTAATTTCTTTAAACCCTAACCAAGATCTACTCCTTTGTAAGAAATTGAAAATAGAGCACAGCGGAACTTACTTTCCATCTTCTAAAGCTCCTGGTCTTGACTTGAGTTATTGGCTCTTGAATTCTTCCAAGAGCTTGCAATCCTTTTCTCTGGCTATCCTTGATAGAGTATCAAGTCTTCAATGGAGCAGACAATTTTCTGAGTTGATTGCAAGCCTTGGAGACTCAGCCCTTTTATAGCAGTCCCAATCCTAGGGCAGCCGAAATTTGGCTGTCAATTGACAACTAAATTTCAGCCCCAATCCTAGGGCAGCCGAAATTTGGCTGTCAATTGACAGCTAAATTTCAGCTGTCCAGATTTCTTGACAGCCAAATTTCGGCTGTCAAGAAATTTATTACTGCTATTATTTCAATCAATTATAATCGGTCCATTAACAATTATAATTGATTAACATTATTCTATATGTATTTGTATCCAAATCCTTATTTAAATACGTTTAATGCCATAACTTAATTAATCACATTATTTGGCATATTTAATCATTACATAAACGTAATCTTGCTGACAGTATTTGATATCATAATCATAATGCACGAATGTCCAACCTAATTATTGTAATTAGACGTCTCTAAATCCAACAATCTCCCACATGGACAAGTGCAACCTTTTGATTATATATCCTTAACTTTATTGCATGCAACTTTTCTGTCTTTACTTATCGTATTTCTTAAACAATTTCGTCCATCAATTATGCTAACGAAGGACTTAAGCGACATTTGTCACATTTATTCGCAACTAAACTGACATAAATCACGCTGCCAACATAACTGAATGACATGAATCTGATTTGGACATATAGTTTAGAAATTACACGCAAGTGTGATTAGACGTGCCTATTTCTAATTGAGTCACCTTTACTTTACTGTATGAGGCCAAAAATTTAAACTTTAAAGAAAGAAATAATGAAACTGAAACTGAATGCAACTTGTATATATCATAAAAAATGTTTACAATTGCATTACATAGAACATCAAAAACAAAACTTAAAACATATTCAGACTCCCACATTTTCTAATCATCTTAAACAGATATTACACCCATACAAGCAACATGTTGGTGAAACTTCTTGGGTGGTAATCTTTTAGTAAGAGGATCCGCAATCATGGAGTCTGTACCTATGTGTTTTATACATAATTCATTATTATGCACTCTCTCTTTTACAACCAAAAACTTAATGTCAATGTACTTCGAATTTGACGAACTTCGGTTGTTGGTTGCGTATAACACTGCTGAATTGTTGTCACATAATAATTTGAGTGGTTTCTGAATAGAATCCACAATTTTCAGACTTGTGACGAAGTTTTTCAGCCATACGCCATGATTAGATGCTTCAAAGCATGCAACAAATTCAGCTGCCATAGTGGAGGAGGCTACCAATGACTGTTTAGCGCTCTTCCATGACACAGCACCACCTGCCATCATAAAGATGTATCTTGATGTTGACTTCATGCTGTCGACACATCCTGCAAAATCAAAATCGGTATATCCAATGACCTCGAGCTGTTTCGATCTCCGATACGTGAGCATATAGCCCCTTGTTCTCTTTAGGTATCTCA
>APFE031616901.1:0-12379 GCA_000404065.3 Pinus taeda
TTTATTTTGCAAAATATCTTCATACTTCATACAAGAATGGAGGAGTCGCTAACATGAACCTCCATTGCCTTCACTATTTTTCTTGCTTCACCCTACAAGTAATAAGTCTTTGAGATCTACAAGAGAAAATATCTTCAAAGCACAACCCCCGTGACAATATGTAACTGATCTACAAATATTTGAGAAATGGATTTTGTTCCACTACAATAGTGCCAAAATGTTACCTCTTGGGTTCTCACTTGGTGGAAAAGTCCATTATCACAAGTCATGAGACCCCAAGGGGAAATTTGGCAAGCTACCCATTGTCACCTTAGTAGCCTTGCCTTTCTCACTTATGGTTATGTAAGATCTACCCTAGGGGGGCTTCCATATGGTTAACTAAGCTTAATGTGTGTAGTTGATAGTGAGAGCGACAAAGAGCTTAGCAACAAAAAACAAAATGAAAAATGTTTTGGTGTTTTATATTTTTGGGGTGGTGGAGGAAAGGGAAGATCAATGCCTTTGTTTGCTTGGGCTATGGGGTAATGCATGCAACTTTAGAGGGTGGTTCTAATGAATATTAGGGGGTTGTAGGTAGCCAAGGTGATGTGCACAACAACAACCCCAATTTAGTTAAATTCACAAGCGTAATGGTGGAGGGGGTCTATATAAGATCTGCATTCTCAATGCAACCGTAACAATGGTCCCCACTAAAGCCTATCTACAAATGCAATGGTTTAATTAGACCAAGTACGTAATGCTTTCATCTTGAAGGTAAGCAACACGAGAGGGAGATGGAAGAATAAGGAAGAAACTAATTACCCTATCCCTTTCTATTGTAGCAATTGTGCTCTTCTATGGTCCTTTATTGACTGTGGCATACATGAAACTACAAAATAGTTCTTCCAGTGGTGTGCTTAGAACAATATGCCACACGTAAAGGTATTGTACATACACTGTACAAAGCTTAGACAAAATATAGAACACTTCCTTTCCACAAGCTTGGAGCTCTTTCACTCACACTAAATCCCACTTACAAATGGAGAGAGTAAACCCTTTTATAGGTTTCAACTTGAACTCTCTTTACAAGAAGATATTATCTGTTTTCCTACATCCATTAGTTTTCCTAGAAATATTTGTAAAATATTTCTCAACAACTTGCTTACTAAAAGTAGCAAGAAGTTTGTTGAGATCTACAATCTCCTCCAAGAGGTTACAATAAAATACTCAAGGAAAACAAATACAATGAAACTCTCACCTAACTAACTCCTCTAGTATGTCTACTTCGGGTAGCTCAATTGGCAATGGCCGTGGAAATGAAGTCTCATCGAACTGGAAGTCTTGGGTTCAAATCTTGTGCTATCTCGCCCCTCGATTGGGGTGAGAAGTTGGACATGATGAAGATGTAGTCCTACCAAGCTTACATAAAAAAAATACTAACTAACTCCTCTAGTCAAACAACATAATTAGTTACAACCATGTCTTCAAAATAGAGCTAAGTAGTTGGACAATTTCTTTAGTTGAGAGTTAGACCATGTTAAGGCTCCAAAAATACAAAACAGATCCTTACCCACGTGTGCACCCTCCTAGTAGCAATGAATGTGGAAAAATGACCTCCATCTGTGAAAAACCAAATCGATTCATGAATAATGTGCAAATAACTAGCCTCATCCACATGTGTGGCCTCCAAGAAGTGCCCCATGTGTGAATCTATGAACTAATCCTCCAGATTAGCAACTCCATCACATGTGTGGACCTTTAGATTAGGTTGTCCCATGAAATGTGATGAATGATGTACCAATAAAGCTCCATGTGTCTTGACGCAGGCAGAGCCTGCAATACCCAGGATCTCCATCACTCATGCATGTAAAAACATGCGCCTCAAACAATTCCCCAATTTTGTTTCAATACACGGCAATTTTCAACAAATATGCAGAAGCTTGTAATCTCACATACATACAAAATGTAATTCCAAATCAATTCAACATTCCCAATGTTTCAAAATTCAAGTCCCTCTCTTCAATGCGCCTAACTCAACAAATTGAGATTTAAGAAACCCCAAATTTTATGTGTCCATTATTTAACACATCTTAACCATCGATTCTGCTTTTCAACATATGAACCAGTTTAAAAAAATACACAACCAATAAACATGCAACTACTCACCATTCACCGCCTCGCGCTCTCAACATCGAATCTGGTTCACTAACATTAATGTGGCGCTGCCTTCACTTTCCTGTATCGCACTATTAGACCATTTGATTTACTTTCTCTATGCCTTCATGAGATCATACAGTCCTCTTTCTAGACTGATTAAACTTTCAACTCAACATTAACGCAGTTAACACATTGATCGACTTTCAACAATCTTCTGAATCAAATTCAACAGATTCAAGTTACCTCCGGCAATACCTTATATCCTGTGTTCTTCATTCAATCGACTCCATTCCCAGCGCTATCCAATCGATTCCCACCTGCAACTTATTAAACATATATAAACGCAGTCTTGGATTTCATAATGCTGGCTATTTCTGCAATTTCAAATGTCAATTCACAAATTTAAACCGCGCATTCCCTTTACCATTCAACGCTGCTCAGTCTTCCCAACCTGTTCTTAAAAATGAAACGCAACCTTTTAATTCCTAACGCTGGGTTTGACATTTCCACGATTCAGTTTTTATGTAAAATCGATATTGACTTACTAAAAGCCAACATCCAATTAGTTCCGTCCATAGTTCTGTCCAGAACGCGCTTCAACCAATAGTAAATTCAGCAATCGATTACACCTGTACTTCAACGCACTAAACGAATAGCAATTACTGCCATTGATTACATTCAACAGAACTGGTTCAGCAAATTAACACATCTCATAATCGAAATTCATTAATTTGTGTCTGGAAATCTTCATACCAGTGTTATGCGTATTTAAATAACAACGTTTCAATTGCAACATAAACCCAGTATTCACAACAGTCCAATTAATTTTCACAAAAATGTGTGCGCCTCCATGAATTCGACTTCTAACTCGATATGCCGAAGCCACTCATTTGCCACGTTGTTCAAACTATGTCACTGCTATTTAAACATAACAATTTTTTTAATTGAATTCCAACAGAGTTTTAAAACATAGCTCTGCGCCCTCCTACATTCAATTCCCAATTTCTCCTGTGCTACATATCAACCAATCCGATTTTAAAATCGAGTTCCTTATTTGACACAAATAAACTCATGCATGGATTTATTCAACACAGTTAACAATTGTTATATTAATATCCATCCTTTCAGCTTGGGCGCATAAATTGATCTTAAAATTTCTTTTATTGCACACTTCCTTTGGTCGATCTTTCCAACGATCGATACCTCAACCATATATATATATAAATTTAACCAGAAATACTTTTAACTTTCACAACCAATCAACCAATGTTTATATAATCTGAAACCAAAACAAATTACTTACAAACTCTTGTTGGCCAGATATTCCAGATTTGTGGCCCTTCACAATCGCCTGAAGGCTTACAGCCTTGGCTGTTCAACCTACTCTCAATCACACTCTCACACTCTCACTATTCTATTCTACCTGATCTATTTTTTGCCTTTGAAGCTCATTAATCTATATAAATTGAATTGAACCAATTTGGGTTCAAATCCCTTTAATCACTCAACAAAGTCCTCAAATATCTCAACAAAATCCTAAAATCACTCTTGAATCCCTAAGGGACCTCTCTCACCCAAAATTAATGAAACTAATCTCTAAATTAATATTTAGAAAAATCTCTCATCCCTTTACATCCTCAACTGACCAAATTCTCTCATATTAAAATATAATTTAATCACTCAAAAGCCTATTAATATTTACATAAATTTAGTATTTTCTCAAAAACATGAGACCCCTTAGTTTTAATAAATACAAAGTATTTTTCCGAGTCTATGCTCCTGCGTCATGTCTTTATCCCAAGATAAAAGTAGAATATCAAATAGTTGCCCCATAAGTGTGGACACCCTCAATAAATGGCATAATAACATGTGCAATGACCTCCTTCAAGAGACCTATCATCATCATGGAAAGGGGTGTCATAGATGCCTTAAAGAGTGGAGTGTTCAAGTGAAGTGTGCCAATCATTAAGTTCAATCTCCAAGGTCTAACGGACCTTAGTAAGTGTGCAATATAACCCTCTAAGTGGCACATGTGGCTCCAAAGTGTAGTAATCATCATAGATCAAGTTAGATGAAGTGGATCTTAAGATAGGAGGTTGACGAGCATATATTAGACAACATAAACCATGGGCCACAATAGCAAGCACCCCAACAAACTCCACATGTGTGCAACAACCACATCAATAGAAAATAACTATGATCAATGAGAAATGTGTGCAAGCAAGAGATTGCTATATGGAGGTGAGGTGTACGTGTATCATAAAGTGCAAACTTAACCTCAAAATAGAAACAAGAAGCTAAGCGTTATAGTGATGAAGTACACCATTGCAACAAAGAGTGAGTTGGGCCATCTAGCCATAACATGCATCTTGAAAATCCATTAAAGAGTGGAGTGCTTCCAAAGATCATGTTTATTACATAGCATATCACCATAAGGCTGCAATAAGCACTTCAAACCTTGGGGCGTTGTCACCTAAGGTGTCATGTTATCCACTGACATCCATAAGTTGAAAATCACATGAAAGTTGTGCCAAGTGCTGAAAATCCATCATAGAGTTTGGCACTCTACAATAAAAAGTGTCTATTCTATCAAATATCATCACAAGACCCTGATAGACATAAAAACCTAGGGTGCTCTTGCTAGGAGTTGTGATTGTACCAACCATGCCAAATGCTATCTTGAAACCCTTGGTCACTCCAAAGTGTGGCAGAGAGGTGAGCGATCAACAAGATTAGTTGTCTATCTCATAAAACATCGTCATTGGAATACAATAGACAAAGTGCTAGAGTTCTTCTTTGCAAGAGCCATAATCTCGTCATTCCACACCATGAATGGCAGAACTAGGATCGTCATCAAGTTGGTCCATAGATATAAAGCATGCAAAATGAAGATACAACAACAAGGAACATATAACCACTACCATCTAGGCATCAAGTATAATTGTGGAGATAAACCTATGCATCAAGATGATCCATCACATGAACCACTAAAGCAATATGCAATGTCATCATGATGAAGTGCGAAGATTCACCAACATCAACTATTTGCATGTAAAAGAATGGAAGTATATATCATCACCTCATCAACATCCTTGTAAGTTGCCCTTAAAACTCTATCATGTGATGAAAATCACATATTAATCACTCATGCAAATATAAGAGGTAACACATACGATTTCCATTATCATTCTGCTTTGCTTGTTCTTGGCAAAGTTGATTATGCCCCTTTAGCACTTTAGGTCAAGTTCTACTTTCCTTTTGATTACTTATGCTACTTATTCTACGTTTTGGGCCTCCCGCTCTTTGCTTTGACAAGTTGTGAAGTATATTATTGAAAGAGTATTGATAGCCAAACCATGATCAAGCAAGGAACCCCAAACTTCATGTTTGAAGGAAGCATGAGATTTACAAATTGTTTGACTTCCTGTCAATCATCGCACGACGCACCATCAAATCACCAAGTCCCCATATTTTATTTAGGTGGGTGCTAGTGGTAGAGAAGTGCCTAATCAACTCATTAGGATGCTTTGTCATATAGATATAAAGCAGCTTTGCACTTCATTTTTTATCCCTCCATTTTGGGCCTTCTCCAAACATTTGCATTTTAAATAAACAATTTTCTAGAATCATGTAGTAGAGGCCCTTTAAAACAACCTTGTCTACCCTATATAGCTTTTGAGCACATTTTAGAGTCCACATGTGCCATTGATGGTTGTCTTGATTCTACAAATCCTTCCAAAGAAACAAACCTTTCCATGCCAACTTTTTTACTTGCATATTGGTGAGAGCCCAAGCTAGACCTTTTAACATTGAAATATCTAGATTCGTTGGGATGCTATATCTCATGCATCACAAAGTCCCTCAAAGTTCGAATAAGGAGACTCAAACACTATTTTCTACATCACACGTGCTCTTTTGAGCAAAACCAACCTTGAATTCATGGATACTTTCACATTGCAATAATTGCATTAGTTTGGAAATGGTAATTAATCAAACTAATATGTTGAGCCTATTGAATTTGGTGTAGCACTAAGACTTGCTATGGGGCATCCCCTTCCATTCCTTATAACACCCATTTGTAGGCAAGTGCCAACTTTTAGTCTTGTACATCATGTTAGCCCAAGTTGTCTTGTTCTTGAGGTAAGGTACAAATGCCCTATGGTACCAAAGGGAGCCCCTTGTATTGGAATTCGAAGTGGCAACTTATTAAATCAATTTTCCTTTACCTTAATATTTGCTTGTGAACTTAGTTAGTCTTCTTGTGTTCTTTAGTTAGATCTTTTCATTAAACAAATATCAAGAACAAAAACAACAACAACAGAGGACCCAAAAATTAGACTCTCAGCCAGGGCGAAACACCTCCAAGGGGAAAACCCGAAAAACTCTTCTCTTCTTATAGAATCTACTTCCAATGAGACAACAAAGACCCAATCCTAGACCAAGGCCTTCTTCAAGTACCAAGTCAACCCTTTCAACAAGTCCTTCCTTGATCTAGCACCAACTAGCTTCAAACTGCAACTTTGACCTCCCAACTTCAATACTGCTTCCTTCGACTTGCTACTTTGACCCTATAGTAGCTGCAAAAACCCTAATCCAACTTTCTCTTGAGATCTTCCTTGAACAAAGCAACTCCTCCAAAGGTCAATGAGGTCAAGATAGAGTATTCTTCCTTCCAACAACAAGAGACTGCACTTCGTCCTACTGCAACTTAGATCTGCAATTTTGGCCTCCTTTGTAGTTGTAGAAACCTTAGACTTTCACACGTGAGGGAGAGAGATCGCCCAGAAACATGTCTTCTTCTTTTACACCTTAGCTCTTGTTGTGTTCTTGCTTCCTAGCTTATAGATTGAACTTTTTCCTTGAGATCGGACTTCTTAGTGAGTGGTTCCCAAATGAGGTCAAATTGCTCCTTTATATAGCCTTTCCAAGGGGTCGAATACCCTCCTTTAGGTCAACTTGTATTTTTGGAGTTTCCAGGACTTTCGAGACTCAAAAATAATTATTTTTCCAATTACATTTTGCCCGAAAGGGTCTTATAAATATGATGTTGACTCTTTTGACTCGTGACAATGAATCCTCAGACCTAACAAAACCTAGAAGCATGAAGAACATGCTTCTACCTTGAGGACCATCAACAAGAAGCATGAAACCCATGCTTTAATAATAATTTTTTTTTCTTCTTTTGTTTGTTACATAGGATACATATTGAAATGAGTACAACAACAATTATGAAGACCAAAACTAGTTACATTTTAAACACCTTGCACCCTTCTTAATTGGTTGAGATGAGGATTCAGAGAATGTGCTTTAGGACTTGATATGTTGTTTGAAGTATGGAAGAGACATGGGGAGTATTACATGTGAACTGTGGTTAGGGTTTTGTCCATAATTGTGATGTTACTAGTGAAGGGCAAGTTGCATAATAATAGAAACACATCCATTGTTTAGTAATAGAAACTTGCATACCAAAGGGGATATCGAAGTGTCGAATGATCCCCATAGGGATTGTGTATTTCCAGTCTTCCACTTATGGTTCAGCTTAGGTAGGATATCCTTTTGCCCAATAGGAAACGCCTTTTTTTTCTCCTCAGTAATAACTACTTGGACAACTTTCACAATTTGTCTTGTTAATTCAAGAGTCAGAGTCGAGGCATTACAAAGGGAACATTGTGGAGTTGCTTACCATTGTGGAAATAAATACCTGATCTTCACAATTTGTCATGTCAATTCAAGAGTTAGAGTCAAGGCATTACAAAGTGAACATTGTGGAGTTGCTTACCATTGTGAAATCAGATACATCTGATTTTCCCTTTTATTTTGTTTTTCCACCACAAGTAACATAGTGTATATGTTGCAATCACTTTGAGATGACGGATGTATTGTTGCGGAAGAATAGACCTTGGAAGCACGTCATTGACACTGAACCTTGCGGAACCCTATGAGAAAAGTGTCACCATTGATAACACATAGAGCCAAAGCACAACTTATCCATCATGAAGTCCCATTCAACTTTATTGTATGCTTATCAAAATCAATTTTTAGGAGGGCCTTTTGACTAGTTTCTCAGGCCCAATCAAGCCCTTTCAAGGGAGTGATAAGTTTATTGAGAATAAATTTGCCCTACTCAAACTCGTTTTCTCCTTGCAAACTATCTAGGCCACCAACAGCCTATTACTCCTGGCTACTGCTTTAGCTAGATTTTTATATGAGACATTGGAAAGGTAATTGGGTGCCATCTACCCACCAAGTCTTTTTTGACACACTTAGTAATGAGTTTTGTGAGTCTATCATTAACCAACTCTCCCATACCACTTCCTTTCATAGGTTCATAGCATGTAAGTAATCAATACCCATCACATGCTGCTTCTACTTGTAAAATTCCATCTGAAATCTATCAGGGCTTGGTATTTCTCATTCTTGATTTGGTTCACTGCAGCCTTCAGTTCACTTGGTTCAAGTTTTCTATAGAGATAATTTTGGTCATGGACTGTAATCCTTTTGGGCAAAAAACATGGTGATCAAGTTCCTCTCTAAATAGTCTTCAAATAGTTGTTGGATTACCGTCTCATCCTCTTAGATTTGTGCTTGTGCTTTAAGTGCTGAAATTAGAATTTCGCAAGCACCTCTCCATCAGACTATCAGTATATGCGCTTCCTAATCCTAACCTATTTTGCAAACACCTGTAATTCCAACTCCAACTCACTGATGTGCTGCTGGCACAACTTGTTAAAGGGGTCCACCTATACTCCTTGCTGAGAGGCTCGCAGATGATGTTAAATTTGAATTTCATTACCCTTCTGGAGTCTTGCAACCATCCTACATCGTCCTTTTAGGAGCTTGCTTTGCAGAGGATGGCTGCCTCCCATCACAAGATCCAACCAATCTCCTCTACTAGGAAAGGGACCAAATGCCAAACCCTTGCAACCACATTTCAACATTTTTCATTGTTGAGTAAAGAGACATTGAGCTTGAAGGAAAATTAAGCTTCATATTGTCAGTTCAGCTCTATAGCTAAACAGGTACAAATGGGTATGTGATCAACCTGGTGATAGCCAAGTCCATATGCAGAGTTCATTCACTTCTAGAAGAGATGGTGGCTGTATGTGAGTTTGCATAAAACTTGTCAAGTCTAGCCTGTATTCGCCAAACCTTTCTTCTTATTAGATCACATGTACCATCCTGCTTGTGCAAGATTCTTTTGATCATATACGATACCTGACACACAAGCAATCTTTACAATCATCATTCTATTTTCCCCATCCATCACTATGGATCACAGTTTCATGGCCACCGACATGCTTGCCATCTCACTCAACCATGCTGAAATATTCCCCAAGGACCCACTTAGCAGTAGGGAGTGTCTTAGACATCCAGCGTGACAATTGCATTCTCACTGTTGGATCATTGGGGACATACACTGAACAGAAGCTTCTTACTCTTCCGGCTAGCATCACTGTTATCCAATAACAGCGTGACATGGGGTCCACTCCTATTGGAAGAATATGTATGACTAACCATGAGGCAACAGCACAAGTGTGCTGTCATGTTGTCTTCTCTGTAGGAATTTACAGGGTAAGTTCCTCAGACAGAACACCAGAAGGACACCGCTCACAAACAGATCACAGATCAATACACCAGTATTTTGACGTGGTTAAAACCCTCAGAGAGGGAAACAGTCCACGGCCTGCGCCAACGTGGCTACTACAGGCAATTTATTAATAAAAGAATGAAAATTTACATAAGCTTCTCTCATGCACGGTTAACCTACAAATGACCCTCCATGCGCTTTAAATAGAATTCATGGACCAATCGGGTGTCAAGCCACGGATCAAGTGTCGGTAATACCGAGGAGAGAATGAACCGTCGGATCACTACATATCGTGACCGTCGGATTGTAAGTTACAAAATGTACAACGGTAAAGAAACACACTTTACCTAACTCTATACCTAACTCTATACTAGACCAAGTTGAACTTAACTATTCTTATGTGTCGGAATATCCTAACATCCCCCCTTAAGAACAACTTGGGATAGGATTGAAGGATTTACAAATATGACACAATAGGAGAAGGAAGGAGGCACTAGAGCCTATCCCCCCTTAGTGACAACTTCCTGAACTCCAAGCATATATCGAAGTTTAGTGAACTTCGCCTCTGTGAGAGCCTTTGTGAAGATGTCTGCAACCTGATCATCTGTTGAACAATATTGCACTTCAAGAACATGGTCATGAATGAGCTTTCTGATGAAGTGCATGTGAAGTTCAATGTGTTTGCTGCGCTGATGCTGAACTGGATCTTTGCAAAGCTGAATGGCACTTTGATTATCACACCAAAGTGTAGTCGGATGCTGCTGCTCAAAGCCAAATTCTGATAGGATCTGACGAAGCCACAAGGCTTCCTTACTAGCTTCCACGGCACCACGATACTCTGCTTCTGCTGACGAAAGAGAAATGGCAGCCTGTTTCTTACAAGCCCATGTAATAGGTCCTGAACCAAGAGTGAAGACATAACCGGCAGTAGACTTCCGATCATCAGGGTCACCAGCCCAATCAGAATCAGTGAAACCAACTAATAGAGGAGTTGCTTTGGCACTGTAATGAATCCCAAACTGTATTGTACCTCGAACATAACGAAGTATTCTTTTAGCTGCTTTCCAATGACTTTCACGGGGGTTTTGCATAAAACGAGCAACAAGGCCAACAGCAAAGGAAAGGTCAGGACGAGTATGGGTTAAATACAAGAGTTTTCCTACAAGTTGACGGTATAAGGTAGCATCAACTTCAGGAGAAGTACAAGAGACTGAAAGTTTGACTCCAGACTGAAAGGGAGAAGGAGCTGGCTTACAATCTTCCATGTGAAAATGACGAAGAATATCACAAGCATACTTGGACTGGGAAAGGGAAATACCCTCCTTGGATTGCAAGACTTGAAGACCGAGAAAATAGTGTAAGTGTCCTAAGTCTGTCATTTCAAATTTCTTTTTAAGGCTGGACTTCACATGGTTTATAAGGTTGGGATCACTACCAGTAAGAATAAGATCATCAACATAAAGAACAAGGATGATAAGAGAGTTTCCCACTTTCTTGGTGTAGACAGTATTGTCAGAATAACACCTAGAAAAGCCAGATTCTAAAAGAAAGCTATCCATTTTGGCATACCAAGCCCGAGGAGCTTGCTTGAGACCATAAAGAGATTTCTTAAGTCGACATACAAGGCTGGAGTCTGTTTGGATGAAGCCAATGGGTTGTTCCATATAGATTTCTTCATGCAAGTCCCCATGCAAGAAGGCAGATTTAACATCCATCTGATGGACTTCCCATTTTAAAGAGGCAGCAAGGGAAAGAACAAGGCGGATAGAGTTCATTTTGGCAACAGGGGAGAAGGTTTCAGTGTAGTCAATGCCTTCAACCTGTGAAAAACCCTTAGCAACAAGACGAGCTTTAAGTTTATCAACTTTCCCATCTGGTCCATACTTGGTTCTGTAAACCCATTTACATCTAACAAGTTTGCGTCCCTTTGGTAGAGGAACAAGATCCCATGTACCATTTGCCAACAATGAATGATATTCTTCATTCATAGCTGCTTCCCAATGTGGATGGCCTGAAGCTTCTGCAAAAGTGTCAGGATCATGATTTACTGGAACTTGAGCCAGTAAAGAAGAGGCTCTTTCAAACTGAGAACGTGTACGTCGCTGATCTGTAGGATCACCGGCAAGATCACCTGCTGCATCCCGAGTAGTGCGGACCCATCTTGGAAGTGAAGGAGTGGAAGGAGCTGAAGGAGCTGAAGGATGATCCTGAGAAGGTGGTGGAGGATTATCATCCTCACTTTCATCATCTGAAGAAGAAATGTTTTCAAAAGTATAAGAGATAGGAAGAGGTGGCACATCCGCCGGACTAGGCTCGCAGGCCGATTTATTTTCATCAAATTTTACATCTCTTCTAATGATAACATTTTTGGACTTAAATGGAATAAGTCTATAACCTTTTACATCTTCAGAATATCCAACAAAAGTACATTTCTCACTCTAAGGTTCTAAAGCTTTATGCTTTTCATCTGGAATATGGGCCCATGCTTCACTTCCAAAAACACGAAAGTGACTTACATCTGGTTTAATGGAACTCCAAGCTTCTTCTGGAGTGATATTCTTTAGAACCTTAGTAGGAGTGCGATTTATTATATAATTTGCACAATTAATTGCTTCGGCCCCAAAACTAAGACTGAGTCCTTTAGATTGCAGCATA
>APFE031616904.1:0-17565 GCA_000404065.3 Pinus taeda
CTATATGTCTCCCTCCTACATCCATATTTATCTCCCCTCCTTTTAGAGTCTCCATCTTTCTCTCTCTCTAACATTTGAGGAGGAATGTGCACATGTTATTAATGCATGCTCTCTCTCTCTCTCTCTCTCCCCCCACCTATATGTCTCCCTCCTACATCCATATTTATCTCCCCTCCTTTTAGAGTCTCCATATTTCTTCTCTCTAACATTTGAGGATGAATGTGCACATGTTATTAATGCATGCACTTTTTCTTCCTATACAAGACAAAAACACACTTGTATTGTTGTCATTTTGTCTCTTACGTTCAACACTAACATCCGTAAATACCATAAAAAATATTCTATTGTAGGTGGTAGTTTTTTATAAAGTGATCACCTAAACTATTTTTGATATAGTCTTGTTCTATTAGTACCTTTCAAAGATGAGAAACTTATGCAACTGATAAAAAAATATATAAGGAAGTTTTTGCCCCCTAAAAAGGTCAAAGAGCTATGAGAACATAGAAGATTGGGTATGGAACAACACAACCATCTACCCATCACTAGCTCAAATCCTTGCATAATGAAAGCCATGGTGGGCTTTATCTTGTTGCCACAAGTGAAGTGTATGCATATAATCAATGAAAATCAAATTCAAACATTAAGTTATCTCCCAACCAATATTCAATCAATAAGAGATGACACAGTTGAAGAAGAATTTTTTTTTTTTTTGAGATGTTGAGTATCTAAAGGTGGAAATTAAAATAGTGAATGGTTTTCAACCTTTTGAAGAGGCTCATCATGTGCAAGTTGAATTTCAACAATTATATGTTCACCATACATTGCAAACAACTGTTCATTGCACTCCCAATCTTGACCACCAGGTAAATGAAGCATTACAATATACTAGACAAGGGGTCAACACTTCATTTCCATCTTCCTTACCTCAGCTCTCAAGTGCGTGACAAAGAAATCCTATAGTAGTAATCATGTGGATAAAATTTCTTGAGCATGCATAGAAGGTAAGTTACATAAATGAAATATTTATAGGGAGTGCAATAAAATTTTGAGGGAATTTTTTGAATCAAAAAGTGATGCAACTAAATGCCAATTATTTCTAGAATTATTAAAATCACATTTTTTTAGTTGTTGTTAGAAGATGTTTATGCATAAAGATAGGTAGAAGTAAATACACCATTAATCACATTGTTATAAACGTTAAAGATTATTTCAACACAATTGAAAAGACTACTCATTCAAAAGAGCTTAATGTATATCACCATGTAGAATCATAATCTATTGTAAAAAGTCCGCAAGGAAACATCATTTGATCTCATGCACATCTCATATTTTTAAAGTAAATAGAAAAACTCTTCAAAAATATTATATTGTGAGAGAAATATTTGATGACCTAGGTCAAGACAATTATTGGGCCTTCATTGGTAGGTTGAACCATTCAAACATGAAGTTAACTAATGTTATTAAGCAATTAGTACACTTTGTTTAGCATGAGAATACAAGGCCTTTATATAATAGAAAAGATATATTAAAGTCGATAAAATGTTGTAAATACTATCAACCCCACTTTAAGAACTTACTTGACATAACCAAAGTAGGACTCTATGAGAGATTCAAGAAAGAGCACCTATAATTCTACTTGTCCCAAAAATGTTTTGAGAAATGAAAACCTTGGTATTTTAAAATATGCATATATCATAACACATGTTGTTGCAAATGTGGAATTTGATTACTTTTGGGATAGATATGTACACATCCATCATGATTTGCATCCTCATATTGTTTAATATTTCTCATATATACCAACACCAATTTCATTAACATAATTTAATCATAGCATCATGTGTCCAAGTCCTATCAGAAAAATATATTATGAAAAATCATGTTTAGATGAGACATGCTCGAGGTGTAATGGATTTTCATTCCTGAGTCAATGCATTCATGAAAATGAAGAGCATGAATTTGGGAGTATGATAATAGATATGCAGAGCTTCAAATATGTTATTACTAATGGGCCAAAATGAACCACGAATATTTAGAGAGTCTCCCTAGTGTGAAGTCCCAATCAAACCTCATACTGTTTGGGATAGGAGCCCCATCTGGTATGTGGTCCTCATAGCCACCATGTTTTTTTTTTTTCCCTTGCCTTTTAATTGAAAATAAATAGGTGTGAGACCAACTTTAAAATTCCATAAGATAGAGGAAGAAATCAACCCTCAATTGATAGCTTGCAGAACATAATACAATAATGTAACAACATAATAATGAGGAAGAACATGTCTTAAGAAAGAACCAAATAGGTAAGACTAAATAAGGCATACACAAGTCGGAAAGTGCTAGAAACCAACTACAAATTAGTTTACAATTAATTACCAATGTTTGCATGGAATAAAAGAGCAGAGATCCTAAGAAAACATACAAACCATGTTCAAGAAATTAGTTCATTAACATATAATTAATATGTAAACACACATGCAACTACAACAAAAGCTTTAGATATCCATTACACATGCCATTAACATGCATGGGAATCAATGCAAAAAGTGAAGAAGTTCTTAGTAAATGATAAATTCACCCAAAGCCTCTAATGATAAAGCTATTCTAGGATTCAAATGCCAAAGGCCCTCTTAAAATGAGGCGTGATGGTCTTTTTATGCAAGTGGGTGGGTGACCTTTCACCTCTCCCATGAGTTTTCAAATTCCTTCATTGCTTATTCGACTCATAAAAAAAATCAGATTCTAAGTGACTCTAGGATAAAATTTGTTATTAATAATTGGTATGGAATATTACAATATAATAAAGGAAATGAAATAGAATTTGAGCCTTCCTCATGTAAATAATTGTGATCGACAACCCTCCTAATAGATCCAACTTTTAAATTCTACAAGATTCATTATCCTAATTATTTATAACAATATTGAGCTTTCAAGAAAGAGCTTGAGCTATACACATGAGGTTATCATACTATTCCTGCATAAAAAATAGAAGAGCTTGTTAGTTTCTTCATAAAAAATCATCTCAGAAATGCTTAACTTTACATTTAAATGCCCTATAATTTTTATGCATACATGGATAAACACTAGTCATTGAGATCATGGAAAGAAAAATAGAAAAGTAGGGTGATAGTTGTAGCAAGCTAAGGCATTGTCTCCAATCAGTGCGTCATTACCCTTTCCAATTTTTAGAGGAATGTTTGATTTCTAAAACCATTGCATTACTGCTTCACACATTCCTATGACTATAATATTTATAATTTATAACATTCTCAGGTATAAACTAGTATTTACATGTCTGTGGGAATTTTTCTCTTTTATAACTAGAAAACAATAACTTTTATACTATTTTGCTTTTTTTGTATGCTTGGTGGTACCTTTCTATTAATTTTTGGAAATGAAGCACGTTACATCCATATGTCATGAATTAAGTGGCCTCAACCTACCAAGTGGGAAAATAGGTCTGTTTACTGCCTAACTACAAAATATGTCATCCATAAGCAAAAAACATAAGTTTATCCAACCATGTGATATAAACTTGAGAGTATTTATAGTTCCTATTCTCTAAATAATAGTCAACATAACTGATAATAAGTGTAAAACTATATAACCAAAGCATTCAAAAAGAAAACCATGGGTGCACTGTCATTGTTCATCATCAATAGAATCCACCAGAGCGGGTCCTTCACTATAGAACGAGGTAGCTTCGATTGAGGTATGCATGGGATGTGCTGCTTGATTTGGCTTAACCTACCACTCCATTGCTGCAACTGGAAATGAATTTTTTGCAATTTCTTTGTCAAATCTGACTTCACCAAATGCCCCTGAGTGACTAAATGCATGTTTGGAGGAAATTGTTCCATAGGTTTTGCCAAGATGCTCTTCATCATCTAGAATAGGTGCACAGTCTTCTTGTATTGAGTTAATCTCCCTCTAGTATGGCCTAGATTCGGGGCCACTGCTTTCCACTCATCCAGGTTTAGATCAAGGTCTTCCACTATTTGTTGGATTTCTTCTTCTCACTATGCTATTAATTGCCTAATTGGGTTAGAGTTGTTGGCATGGTATGCTTGGGATGCTTTATCAATGATACACAAGGCTGGCTTATGCCCTCGTCCCGTCCTTGCCACCCACTAGAGGAGTGGGTTTGGATTCACAAAGACAAGGTTTCCTTTCTCTTCTTCCCCCAACCTTTGTTTCCTCCTCCATTTTTCTTTATCCCTTTCGCACGAGCCATTTTATTGCCTCTGTCTTTCAAATTCTTCTCTTTCTTGCACTCTCATCTTTTCTAATACCCAAGGCCATACGTTGGGTGCTCAACTCTACTAGCGGTCTTGCCCCCACTGCAGGCCCGCTTCAAATTCGAAAGGCACCAATCGAGTAAGGAACCCACTCCACTTTCTTCAAGTAACTGAATACCAACACAGGATTCTAATATCATCATGATTACAAACCTTCCTCTACCCAGTGCAAAGCTTAAATGCTCAGTGCAAAGCCATCCCAACTATCACCATGCCATCAATAATATAGTTAAAAATTTCTGTATTAATTAATTTCCTCAACCAAACACAATTACGAGGAATGAATTGGGTTTAAATCCATCCACAAGGCTGATCCTATCGCCCATCAAACCGTTTGCATAGAGACCCATTATATAATTCCTAGATAATGGGACTTAGGCCTGCTTTATCCATAATTGACTTCAATTTCTCGACATCACTCCACAATCTCCCCCGATACCTGAGATGAATACCGTTTGAGATGAGGTTCCCAACCCAAGAGAATTGAGACCATAGGATGATATTGACCCTAGGTTTGTTTGACTAAGATTCTCTGCCTTCCCCCCTCTATCACCAGATGGTATATCTGGGTTTTCTTGAGCCCTTGGCTCTCCCTTCACCAGCGTTGTTTGAATCACCCCCACAATCTCTGTAGATCAAACCCCCTATCCACTCTTCAACCCCATGGGTGGGATACTTTCACCATCCTTACTTTGGACCCCATATACCATCCATCCTCCCATGAGAGACAAACAAATCCTGAATTCCACAGACACATGGACAAGAAAAACTATGGACACTGACCTGACCTAGAACCCAGCAAGGCCGTGCTTCTAGCCATTCCAAAAACTGTCACCACATAGCCCATACACCTTTAATTCCCCGACACAAGGTTGAATACGCAACTCCATTCTAACTAAAATTACAGGATGAAGACTGATAACATACCACGATTCGCTACCAAGTTCTGCAGATGTTGATTGCCTCTGGCTATTCTGATTTCCCCTCGCTCTCCCATTCCACAGTATCGTTATCACCCACACTACTCTCCTCAACATTCAAAAGAAGGTTTTTCGCTCTCCAATTATCCTTAAAACTCTACTTCCCCCATGTAATAACTCTTGTATGCTTTCTGCCACCACTCCAAGTGTTGGCTGCATGCGGAGTATGGCAAGGAAACGCTTAATGAAATTCATTATTCCCTGGGCCTATATAAGCCCATTAGGGTCGACTTACACCATGACCGGGGATAATAAATTTTATAATATAACAAACAAAACATAATATATTTAATTCCACAATGAGTGGAATAATGTGACGCAATAGGCTTCCATCCAATCATCTTCATTTCCACAAATAAGAAACCAACAATTAGGGCATCGAATAAAATGTTCCAACATAATAAAATATAAAAAAAGATAATATAAATAATGTTGCAACATAATTGTTCTTTGAAGCTTGATTTATTTTACAATATTGGTTTTCACTTGGAATACTTGGTAGACCTTTAAATGGGATGATTATTCTCTAGGTTGCTTACCGACTTAGGATATATGTCATTCTCAAAAGTTACAAAGTTTTATTCCATTTTGTTGGCTTGATGGGGCCTATCCTAGGTTCAGAGTTAATTAGCCAAAAAAATTCCCACAATGTTGGCCCTTTCTGCATCAGCCCAAGAAAGCGGACTAAACTCTCACCCAAAGCAGTATGGGGGGATGCTCGAACCAAGTTTCTACACCCTTGAGATGTCTGAAGTGTTGATCTAGTCCAACTGTGCCTACCTTTGCGTAGGTCACTTTGCACACTATGCTGACCTGCAAGACCTTTGCGATCTATTATAATTTCCTTTGTGCATCCCTAACAAGGGGCTGAGGTGATTTCGTGCTACTATGGTAGTGATCTGTGCTATTCCACAAACTATAGTGCAAATCTTACTTATATTCTTAAATATCTTAGTTAACTTCATGTAAACAAATTTTATATCTTGCATTCACTTATTCAACACATTCATACGTATTTGTGCAACATATAAGCATTAAAAGCGGAATATATATTCAATGTGACAGATGCATAAAGTAGGAAATAAATACACAGAATGGATATGAAACTTCTCTTTATTAATGCTTCGAACTGTTACAGACTTTAATCACCCTGCGCACTCAGTTGCAGATTACTAGGGCTCTGCACACTCAGCTGTAGAGCCTTCTCCTACTGTATGACCTAAGACTAGACTTTACACTTCATATACAACTCAATCCTTCATCCTTATCATTATTCTTCTATCATGATGATATTCTTAACTACTTAGAGCCTCGCTCTATTTATACAATCCCATGGTCAACGGACCATAGGTAGATCTCTAAAGCCGACATTACATTACAAAATCGACAGTGGAAAACCCTATGAATATTTTAAAAGCTACATGCTCTGCGCCCAAAAAATGCAGAGTCTTTACATCGGGGTTACAAATTTTGACCAAAATCTGGGCTTTTAGCCCCAAAACATCCCTTTGTGGGATCCCACACCAAACAGGCCCCCAACACAAACATCATGACTTGCCCTCGAGTCACTTTGTCGATGCGGAGATCTTTGCGGGAAGACCTACCAAGTCTGCCTGGATCACTGCAAGATTGACAATGCATTGAGTGGTTGCCTCCTGTACTTCTTGGACGTACTGTTTAGATACTACAATAGTTGAATTACTTTCCTGAACCTGTTCCTTGCATCTACATGAGATTTTCTTCAATAGAGATAGTAATGACATACGCCTCATCAATCCATGGTTGTAAGCACACCTTCAAAACTGTTTCCTTGTGTCGAGTAGCATCCACCTGCTCCTTGAGTGATTTCTCCTACTGCATCCATGTGAGCCTTTGTGTAAGGGAAACTATCTACGCGGTCCCTTCTACTTCATCGTACTTATGTTGTAGCTTATGCACCTCTGTTTCTAGGTGCTGTCGCAGACCCTGTGACACTTGACTACTGTGCGCAGTCCTGACATTGCATAACTCCTGAGCAGAGTAATTTATAGTCCCGTGCCTCTTTTCAGCTACCTAGAGAGCTAAGACTATGCTTCTGTCGGCTAGTTAGATGGCCGAGGTCCCTGTGTACACCTTCAAATGAATACCATTAACTTTTCCTAGGAAGAGTTCTCCATTTACCTTTAGCAATTGCACTACACCATCATTTGTGATCTCCTCAATAACATATGGTCCCAACAAATTCATTCTAAGCTTCCCTAGGAATTTATCGAACTTACTATCATACAGCAATACAAAATCATTCGCCTTGAAGGTGCGTAACTTAATATGTCTATTGTGCCAAGCCTTTTTGCGCTACTTTTTTACCTGCTGGTGGAATCCAGCCAAAAACCTTTCTTCTTTGAGCTCCTCCAACTGTGCGAGTCTCTCCTCTAGGGCTCCATGGTTCCTCATACCTATGACCACCGCTATGCACAAACTAGGCATGATGTACTCCATAGGAATTACAACTTCTACTCCATAGACAAACTGAAAAGGTGTCTGTCCCATCAGTTTCCTGCATGTTGTCCTATAAGCCCATAATACTGCGGGTACACGTAGGTCCCAATCACTTTGTTGTGCGTTACATACTTTGTTCAACACGTTACATACCTTATTGAATGCTTTCGCGTGGATAACCTTCTGCACAATTGTCCTTCCTATGTAATTTCTACCTAACATTAAGATCCATTTGCACATTTGTTCCCCCAACACATGTTTATTGATCATACCTTTCAGTGCGAAGTTCATGTGCATCTGCATAGGTTGTTTTCCATATGCCTGTGCCCACCTGGCCAGACTTGCACGTGGATCATCCCATCCATTGTATTTGTCTATCAATCGTACCATAGGATTCCAAAATCAGGTGAAGATCATTCTCCTACATTAGTGCCAGTTGTCAAAGCTCCCTTTGTGCATAACCCACCACCTCATGGGCATAGCGCATAGTACCCAATCCAAGGCCTGGAAGTGTTTCTTTTCTGGCACCTAGCTTTCAAATTTATTCAAGTAGGTGTCTACCTCACTTAGACCATCATAAGTAGGAAGGTCTCTTACTTGTATCGATACGCAATGCAATGACATTGTCAACATATTGCAATTCAGTGTAGTTACCTCATGTAACTGATTCTGCCATCGCTCTGTCTCCTCATCTGAATCCGAAGTACAAGATCTCTTGTGCTCCCATGAAATCTGCCCATCCTCGGCAGGATTCACCCAGTCTTGGTTTCACACTATTATCTTATAGATGTAGTCCAAATCATCATCACTTTCATAGTCATGCACTAGCTCCGTATAGCACAATCCTTCAACAGGGTCTAGGGGTATAATTACGCATAGTGACTTCTTTTCAAAAATCATTTTTCGCTTTTTTAGATTAATTACCCTGTTCATGTTAGTGGCCCAATCAATTCTAGGGAGCATGGGGTAGGGATTGCTGTCATAAACAATCTCTATCACTTCAAAGTCTGCTAGCATGCTCTCTCCCTCAATCTCCATGGTTATTCCTTGCAATCGCCCCATGGGTATTATTTTCTCTTGGTTTGCCATTTGTAGATGAATAGGAGACCACTACAGCGTAGGTCTTGCCATTCTCTCCCATGTCTACTTTAGCAGAACATTCGCATCCGATCCTAAGTCCAGGATAACTTGATCCATCTCGTATTCTCTAATCTGCATGGTTAGTCTCATTTCTCTTCTCGTTCTTATCTTATGTTTTCTAATCTTCCTGACTATGCGTAGTTCTCCTGGCGTGGTCCTAGCACATCTGTTAATGAGTTCTTGTAACCCTTTTACCACTTTACTATCACACAATAGCTTCATACATGTTTCCAGGAACATTATGAGCATAGACGAGTCCATCTCCGGCTCCAGTTTATCTTTGCTTCCTGAAATGGAGGCATTAATGAAGCTCTTCTTAGCTTCCATGAAGGTTTTTCAAGTGTGCTCCAAATCAAACTCGGTTTATTTCACCAGAGCTTTGCGAACCCAAGTACTATCTTCTGGTTGTTTGCCTTTTTCATCTCCCATCGTGATTCCACTTCGGAGCACAATGTTTACATTCAAATCTTCCTCTCACGGCTCAGACCTGATCATCTGCAGGTTCTGAGTCAGGGGAGGCAATAGCGCTCCTTTGTCACGTATCCTAGCTATTAGTGTAGGACAATCTTCTATCTCATGATAAAACAAGTTGCAATACAAACACAACAACCATGTTGGATTTGTGTAATCACAGACATAATGTCCTGGCCCTCCGCAATTGTAGCATATCAACTATCTGCAACCTCTTCCAGGTCCTCCTCCACCTCGGCCTCATCCATGCCCTTGAAATCACGTTCGTGCCATTCCTACATTCTGGTCGAGGGGCTGCGTTTCAGTTTGAACTATGTAGGTGGGAGTTCTATCCATCATTAGCTCATATCTTCTACAAGTGCGCTCATTGTGTCCCACTGAACTACAAAAGTTTCAGAACAAATGTTACGAATTTTTCTTATACTTCTGTAACAAATGACAGTTGTATGTGGCATGTTTTCCTACTATTTGATAGATTGTGCACCACAAAGTAGGTGTTGTGCTAGGTCCTACTTGCACTTCTGGTCTTAAAGGAATCAACCCTCCTCCTACAAGCTAATTTGTGAAAACCATGTAGTGGTCCTTATCATGACCCTAACCCTTGCATTTTATACACCACACCTCTTCGAACACTTCTTGTTGAGCTGTCCTGTCCTATTTCAGACTCTGCATCTCAAGGCATAAATTCTTCAATTGTGTGTGGATATGTTGAACTCCCAAGTTAGGATCCTACATTGGGGTCTCATGCAATCTCATCACGATTTATAAGGTCTTTGCCTGAGTTTTTAATTTCTACTATGACTGCACGCTTCTTAGATGTGGTGTTAATGATGCTACAAACCATTCATGATGTTGTCCATTTGTCAGATTCATATTAGCTTCATGAATCATGCATTTTAGCCTCTGATCCAGCTCCCAAGGAGTCTTTCCTAGTAGCATTGTGATCTCTTTGAATCCAATGATCGTTTATGCTTCAGACTTCAGCCTGCTAAATTCTCTGTTTAGCATTGCTTGGATATTCACGATTCTCGCATTTGGATTATCGTTGGAGTGCTTAATATACGAGGTTAGCACATGGTCCTACAGGGCACTAACAAGTGTCTCTTTCTTTACATTGTCATCTATAAGTCCTTGTGCTTCCAATATGACTCTTGCAACGATCCAAAATTGGTCCAGATCTTCATTTCCCAATCCCTTGAACACAAGAAATTATATTGTGCTTTCCATCTTGAATCACGGTGGTGGCGGAGGTTGTACGAGTGAAGATGGAGGTGATGGTGGTGAAGCGGGTGCTGGTGTAGGTGGGGTGGTATTCACAGAATTCTTTTACTTATTAGATGGATCGCACTTCATGATGAGACCTTTGCGAGCTCTTCCTCATCACCTCATGGAGGTGAGATCAAGGGGCTAGTTTCTGGTCCATTATTTCCTTCATTCCTGTAAGTTTTTCCATTTCGCGTAGCCCTGAACATCAAGGTAACTGCATAACCCTCTTTTCACACAATAGCATTTTAATCCAATTACTAAAAGACTTTATGTACTTATCTTGTGGTCCTTTGAGAAAGCGTTGCTCTACATCTCTATAGCTAACTAAGGTGTCAACCATGAACTCAGTAATGAATCCTCCTATAATCTGATCAAGCCAATGATCAACGGCGCACGTGATCTTATCCTCCGATGCTTCCAACCTTTGCACTAACTCTAGGGTCGACAAAATAGTATTGTCGAGTTTGCACCTTCCTTGGCTATCTAATAGCTTCACGATCCACTCGTACAACTTAGTAGAGAAAGATGCGAAAAATATTTCATGGATCTCTGTGTATAGGTAGCAGTCTAACAACTCTTCTTTTATTAGTCACAGGTTCCTATTCTTCTATGCTATGAACTCGTGAATTCTTTTGTCCAACCAACCTTCAATTTCCTTCTTAGTTGGATTCTAATAATACGATATCATACATCTCTATGCAGATTCCGATATTAGCAACATAACCATTTGTTGGCTTGATGGGGCCTAACCCAGGTTCAGAGTTAATTAGACAAAAAAATCCCTACACTACTAGCCCTTTCGGCATCAGCCTGTAGAGTGTGGACTGAAGTCTCACTCGAAGCAGTATGGGGGGATGCTGGAACCAAGTTTCTGCACCCTTGAGATGTTTGAGGTGTCGATTTAGTCCAGCTGTGCCTACCTTCGTACATGTCACTTCGTGCACTCTGCTGACTTGTGAGACCTTCACGATATATTATAATCGCCTTCGGGAAGCCCTAGCCAAGGGCTGAAGTGCTTTCGAGCGACTATGGAAGTGATATGCACTATTTCCCCAAACAATAGCATGTATCTTACTTATCTTCTCAAAGATCTTAGTTAATTTCGTGTAAACATATGTTCTATTTTGCATTCACTTATTCAACACATTCATACATATTCGCGCATCATATAAGCATTAAAATTTCAATATATATTCAATGTAATAGATTCATAAAATAGGAAATAAATACGTAGAATGGATATGAAACTTCTCTTTATTAATGCTTCCAATTGTTATAGACTGGACTTGGCCTGCGCACTCAGCTGTAGGGGGCTGCACACTCAGCTGTGGACTACTAGGCCTCTGCGTACATAACTATTTCTCCTACTCTATGACCCAAGACTAGACATTACACTTCAGATACGAATCAATCCTTCATCCTTATCATTATTCTTCTATGACCTCATGATCTTCTTAACTACTTTGAGCCTCGCTCTATTTATACAATCCCATGGTCCACGGACCATGGGTAGATCTCTATAGCCGACATTACATTACAAAATTGAGGGTGGATAACCCTATGAATCTTTTACAAACTATGCGGTCCGCGCCCAAAAAATGTGGAGTCTTTACATCGGGGTTACAACTTTTGACCAAAATTTGGGATTTTAGCCCCAAAACATCCCTTTGGGGTATCCCATGCCCAACATCTTCTACCACCATAAGCGTCTTAGAGACCAAGTTGAAAAATGAAAAATGGTTTTTGTGGACTTCCTAAATGCATATTCTCAACCACAAGTAATTAGAGGTAATTTTTAAAGGGGCTACTAGCAAATATGGCAACATCCAACAAGATTTGTGTGCTACTTTATTCCTCTTGTAAGTACTTTGGTAGTTCGACTAATAATACACATCACATAATGGATCTAGAGTTCCTTTCTCAATCCTCTTATCCTTACCTTGTTAAACTGCAATGAAATTACTCATTCACATCTTCATTGTCTTTGTGATATATCAGTTTATTGTGTCTTCTTCACTGATTGTGTTTCTTACAAAACATAGAGCATTTGGGGTTCACCTTAAAGATAAAATTATAAAATAATATTCTTAACCCATCATTTTAATGTGATGGAAATCCAATGACATGCCTCAATTTGGGTTGTAATGGATGAATTGATTTTTAATAAAATTGGTTTTCTCATGGTGGATAATTCTTGTAGGAAAAAGATAAATTCCTATTAGAAATGACTTCAAGCTATGATATTGTAGGACAATGATCACTATAATTTTTCTCAAACCTCATAGAATACTACATTCAGTTTCTATCCCATATGCTCCAATAGGAAAACCGCATTCACTTAGAGGGTAATATGAGTTCATTACAAAATCTATGGATAAAATATTCTTTGGAATAGGACTTCAAACTTGTGGGGATTTGTGGGATAAAGAGTGATATACATTGTTGGACTGGGGAAACTATAAATTGCTCTCAATGACTAGTAACTATAGATAAAATATATTTTTAGATACACAGGTAGTCATCTTCATTTACAATCCCTTTAAACTCTAGGTGGAAATGAAAATGGATATCTAAACAAAAGAATTACATGATAGGTTGAAAGTTAATTCCCCAATAATAAGGATGCCTTTGGGATATTCCATAAACATCCTCGCTTCAAAGGGATGATAGGGGGTGTTTCCTATTTATCCCACATCCTTGGGATGCACAAAATGTAGGGGATATGGTCCCTATCCCAAGGGTATGAGTCCCTCATCTATAATGCAATACAACTCTTTGACATATCCTTAAACATCCCTTCTGAATTCTTCCACAAATTGTTTTTCCTGGACTTTTTTGAGGCCTTTTGTAAATGAAAAATTTAGAACCATCAAATGGGGGTTGGTGCCAAATCAATATAAATATTCCCAAAGATTATAAACTCTATGAATACAAATTTATTGATATTTATTTCAGTTAATGTTCAAAATTGTGGTATGAATTGTCCTGCCTTTTTGGTTTAGTGTTTGTTATTTTTCTGTTTATGGAAACTAGAATGGTTTACATTTTCCATGTATCTCTAATCCAATTAGTTTATTTAAGAATTTCATATAAATTGTCAATTATTATTTCTTAATTATCTCCTAGAATATGTTCTAAACCCCCTTCATAATTTGCTACAAGGGGAGTTTTAAACCCCCCTCATATGTTGCTATGAGGGAGACTCTTAATGCCCCCAAAAGATAGTACGAAGAGGGATCCTAACACCCACAAACATTTGTAAAAGGAGGTTTCTAAACGACCCTTGTAAGTTTCTACATGGGGGTCTCCTAACGCACATGAATTTTTTACAAAGGGTTTCTATACCCTCCTCATATCTCACTACAAAGGGGGCTCTTGACACCCCCAAAACCACTACGAGGGGGGATCTTAATGCCCCTAAAAGTTCCTATGAAGGGTGCTCTAAATCCCCCTAGTAAGTTTCTAAAGGAGGATTCTTAACTACCCATAAAGTGACAATGAGAGGGGTTCTAAACTACCTTTTTAAGTTCCTATGAGGGCAGTTGTAAAATGCCCTTGTGGGTTGCTATGAGGGGGGTTTTAAGTCACTCCCACAAGTTAATTTTTCAGGGAGTTCATGTCTCTTAAAAATCTACCCCTAAAAGGATTGAATTTTAGAGGCGATGCTTTTGGGGGGATTTTAAAAAACTACCCCCAAAATTATATTTTTAAGGGGGGTTCCAAACCACCCCAAAAGTCACCTTTTGGGGGCGGTTCGAACAACCCCCAAAAATCCACTTTTGGGGGAAATTCATGTCTCTTAAAAAGTCAACCCTATAAGGCCTTACATTTGAGAGGTAATGCGTTTGGGGGGATTTCAAAAACTTCCCCTAATGATAAACGCCCACCCCCCGCCCCCTAATTCTTCTTTTGCAGGCGAATAAGAACTCCCCCTAAAAGTATCTTTTTGTAGTAGTAGGATCTCTAGGGATCAACCATCAAACTCTCATGACCTCGTGCTGGGACCACATTATTAAATGATTAGTTATAATATATATGGTGTCAAGGTCCACGTTGAGGAAGGAACTTTGGAAAACCCTTAATATTATTAAATACTCGGTTGTTGACTAGCTCTAGGGCTAACCCATCAAGTCATGACCTTGAGTTCGGACCACGTCTTAAGTAATTAGTTCAATAGAAAAACAATACAAGTCCATTGAGGAAGGTCCACTTTATATATGGAGGTCCAGATACATGGATTATTTTGAAACCCTTTAGCTCTTGTTTCTAAACCATCAAGCACCCATGGCCATGTGTTGTGACGTTATCGTTTGCACAAAACTATTATAAGCTAAAACTTTGATCCCAAAAATCAACACCAAAATTCATCATATTTCCTTTCATCATAAGCTTCCATACTCCATAATTTTCCCTATCAAGAAAAGGCACTATAGACTCTTGTTAAGCCACGATCCGCTACAAATCTGCTTCCAACGATAAAGCTACACTAGAAGGAGTTGGATCTGATACCAACTGTTGGGATGAAGAAATACTGGGGGGGTGAATTAGTATTGCATAAAATTTAAAAAAATTATAGGTTTTCAAAATTTTAAAGCAAATTACAAAATATACAACATTAAAATTACAATTAGCACAATACAAGGGCACCAAAATTTTAGGTGGAAACCCTATAGGGGAAGAAAACTATTGTACTATTTTTCTCTTCTCTTGTATTTTCGGTCAATATTATTATTTACATATATAAGCTAGAACTAAGTAGATATTTCCTTGGCCACTACCAACAAGGATCCACCACTCCTTCAACAATATAGCAAGCCTCCACTTGCTTGAGGCCACAACCTCAACAATGATAATTCTGAAATTTATGTGCAAATACAATGCAATTGTTTTACTAAATTGGTACAAGATGCATATATGAAATAAATTTAGAATCTGTAGAATTCCCATTTGTTGCCTCTTGAAATAACTCAACAAAAGGAAAATGATGGAGATATTTTCCAACACTTTTATTCATTCCAAGTTTTCATACCTTACATAAAAATATGATTGAAACATGGGTGGCAAACTCTTATATAATTATTTGATGTTCTTCCAAAAGATAGTAACTAAACAAAATAATTCCTCACATAATTGGCTAACAAAGCATAACAATATCTCTCACTCACAATGGTACCAACCCCAACTTTGTAAAGTTTTCTCCTATAAATATTTTTTCTAGAGTAATTAAACAATAATAGTTAGAAAAAGTGGAGAGCCAAACACTCCTGTTCATACATTGTTGATCTAGCATGGTGCAATCAATTTCTCCTTGACTTGATCCACCATAGTATTCATTGATAAGAGATATTTTAAACTTTAACCACCTAGATGAATTTTAATGCTTCTCAACTTAGTGGAGAATTTACCATGTGCAAATACAAGAGAAAATGTATATGGTTTAATTTTTTTGCATGCACAATTAAAATAAAATCAATCTACAGATAATGTTGCAATCATATAATGGGAAGACAACATCAATTCGTAGTGCAACGAGGGTGATGTGAGAATACAATGGAGATTGATGCACTCATGCTATGATATGCTAGTGTCAAACTCTGTAAACATATAAATTTTAACCATCATCATCCTAGGCTTGCAACTTAGATTTAGTACAGTAACATCTAGACCCAAGCTCTATCACAAGCATACAAGATAATTAAGTGAAATCGTGATAAGGCATATAAGATATTACAAGAAACGTAATGCATGTTGACATCAATGCCAACACTACACTACCAATAGTAACTTCCAAAATCCATTTAGGGACATGTTATGATTTTTGTCTAGGATTATAAAAGTCTAACTGAGAAATAGAAAGGATTTTTGTGAGCTTTAGTACTTGTGTTTGGTTAAGGCCCATGTAAGAAAACTACCCACAATTGTTATAGCTAATGCTTTGCAAAATCAACCCCCTTATTTGCATTGATATCTATAAAAAAAATCTTAGCTCCAAAGATCCCCAATCAAAACAATTTTTGACCTATGGAATCCTCCACGGTGTTTCTCTAGTTGTAACCTAGTGCCATAAATCCAACATAAATCCAACAAAAAATATATTTCACCCATTCATGTCCTATTTTGAATTTGATTGCAAGTTGCAAGTCACTTCCAAAAGTTGTTAAGTGACATATTGTGATTTTTGTCTCAGGGAATAAAACCTAAAGCAAACTGTGGAAAGGATTTCCGTTAGCTTTAACATTTGTGTTTGGCCAAGGCCCATGTTTTCATTCTACCCATAATCACTCTAGCCATTGTTTTGAAAAACCAATCCCCTTATGTAAAATTTGCATTGGTCTTACTAAAAAACCCTATCTTTTATGATCCTCTAATAAATCAATTTTGACCTATGGAATCCTAGGAGGGGGGTGTCCCTAGCTTGAACCAATGCTAGGAGTCCAAAGGAATTGATGATTCACTCATTTGAATCCTAGTTTGAATTTTATGGCTAGTTGGAAGATACTTACATATCTATCTATTGACATATTGTAATCCTTTTCCAAGGGTACAAAAAACAAATAGAGTAGAAAAGAGGAGTTTCGTAAGCTTCAACATTTATGTTTGTCGAAGGCCCATGTAAGCATGCCACCCATAGTTAATACAACCAATGTTTCACAAAATAAACCCCCTTGTGCAAAATTTTCACTGACATTTACTAAAAAAAATATTAGCTTTGAAAATCCTCAAATAAATCTACTTTCGATCTATGGAGTTCTAGGAGAGGGGTGTCCATGGCTTTAACCTAGTGCTAAGAGTTGAACATAATTGATGGTTTTCCCATTTGTGTCCCAATTTCAATTTATGGTGAGTTTCAAGTCACTTCCACAATCCATTTAAGGACATGTGGCAGTTCCTTTTTGAAGGTATTTTCCATTGATGTATATTGAAGTGTAATTTGAAAA
>APFE031616905.1:6136-28979 GCA_000404065.3 Pinus taeda
CCTATGCTCTGACTTCCTTTAGTAATGGAATTATTGTGATGACCTATTTCCTTGAGTGAATTATGATTTTTTGAAAACCCCATTTGCCTCAGCTTTCATGTCAAGAAACCTTGCCACTGAATTTATTGACTTGTTGACTCCATAGCCCAATGGTAGCAAGCCTTCATCTTTTCAACCTACAAACACACAAACCCAAGATAGAGTTAGCCATCTATGTTATCATCAATAAATATCATTAATCCTTTCAGAGAGCCCTCTCAGGCTGAGGAGGCTAAGCCTTAGCTAAAAGATTGGTTTGAAATAGTTACATTAAGATAGTCTGATCAACAGCCTATCAGGGACCTATTTTGGTGATAACATATTTCATCCCCTTTAGTTGATCCAGGAGGTCATCAATCCACGAGATCGAATACCTATTACGGACAGTGATCTTGTTCAGTGCTCGATAGTCAATACAGAGTCTCCAAGTCTCATCATTCTTCTGTACCAACACGATCGGGCTCCCACAAGGTGATGAACTCGGACGGATGTGACCTTTCTGTAGGAGCTCCTGAATCTGCCTCTTTATTTCATCGTTCTCCAAAACGGAGCACCGATAAATTGGTCCATTGGGTAGCGGCACACCTGGGGTCAGATCGATGGAGTGCTTGACCTGACGGTGCAGAGGAACCCTTGCGGGGGAGGTGAAGATGTCCTCGTACTCCTCCACGACCTTGTCCATCTGTAGTTGTCCTACAGAGGGGCCCTGTTTGAAGGCCGTGGCCACTATCTTCTTATTTCCTTGAAGGCGTATCATCAAGAAAACAAATTTCCTAGTTTTGGAAATGAGCTTACTGCATTGTTTTGCAGTAATCAAAGAGATGGTGATAGGCAGTGCTACCTCTAGTACAAATTATTTCCCAATGTAATAATAACAGCACGGGGCCTTGATTCATACACAGGATGTCACTTCCACAAGTATGGTTGTCCTAATAATACATCACAAACTTCAAGGGGAGTAATTTCACACAATACTTCATCTGTGAAGGGCTTGATGTTGTATGGAAGGCGACATTGCTGGCTCACGCGAAGATCTCGTCCTTGGTGAAGCCACCTGATGGTGTACAGTTGTGGATGTGTTATGGTCGGTAAGCCCAACTGCTTCATGACTCTGCTGAAATGAGGTTCTTTTGGCTACCGCTATCGACAATGAACTGTAGTAAGTAGCCCTTTACCCACATCTAGGAGTGGAAGAGATGCTCCTCCTCTTCTAGATCTTCGGGTTCATTTTTCTGGATCTTGGCGGTAGAAATAGTGGCGTTGGGATCCACATCAGTGATCTACTTCCCTTTGTCATTGCCTTTGTCAGGTTCTGACTCAGAGTCAGAACATGCATCTGATTCAGAAACCTTTAGCTCAGCCACAAGTGACTACTTGGCCCGACATTCACTTGTGTTGTGAGTGGAGCTCTTATGGAACTCACACCATTTTCCCATGTCCTTTTTCAGCTTCGCGGTGTTGTTCTTTGCTTGTAGCTTTAGCGGGTTGTCTTGGGTTATCTTGCCTTGGCTTTTTCCTTTTCTGTGGTTTAGGGGCACCTTTCCCTTGCTTTGGATTCGCAGATCCAAAGTCTCACTTCTTTTGTTTAAACTTCTGCTCGACCTTCACAACATATCAGTATGTTGTGCCGAGCAAGGAGATGTTCAGGAATTCTATTTCTTCCTGGATGTACTTGTGCAGGCAACCACGGTATTTGAGTATCAAATGCTTCTTCAAATCCTTGATACCCAACTTTGTGTGAAGGGTATGGAAAAGATTGGTGAACTCCGGCATGTCTTGGTCCCTTCCCTGCTGCAGCATGGTCCACTTTATGTATTCATCCTCATAGCTTCTGATAGGGTAGTACTACTCCTTGATGGCATCCTAGAATCAATTTCAGGTGGGTGCATCTGAAAATAGTAAGCTGATAATTTCATCCTTCTAATCGTAGTAGGTTTCCCACCAGTCCTTGACGTGGGGGGCTGCTTTGAGAAGAGCGAAAATAATCTTTTCTCGACTCGAAAATTCATGAACAGAAAAATAACCCTCTAGTAGATTTAACCATTTCTCTACTGCATCTGCGTCTATCTAACCCTCGAATATGGGGATTTCAAAATTAACTTGTACCTTAAAGGGCGTGGTGTTTCCAGAGTAGTTGCCGGAAGCCGATGTGTCGCTCCTAGGTAGCCGCTGAAGGATCTGGGCAAAGCTATCCATCATCACATTATGTTGTCGCTCGACGGCTTCTTTGAGCAAGATTTTGATAGGATCTCCTGCCTCCTCGTCTTTCTTATCATCTGCCATGGGAGGCCGTCGGGATTTGTGAGGCTGGCCTTGCAAAGGTTCGACCAGTTCAAGCCCTAACTCCTTATATCCTGACCTCGTTGGGGACATGTAAAGAAAAACAGAGAAAAAGCAGTCTGCTCTGATACCATTGATCCAGACTTAAACAAGAATGCAAAAAATTACATAGATAACTATAAACACAGATATACAGTGGAAATAATACTTCATTTCATTAATGTAAAATACTGAACTATGCTTACAAACAGTAATGGAAATAAACCAGCTAAGGCGATGGTAGCTTATCTCTGAGAAGAGATGTGGTGGCTACATGCCTCTGAACTGTGTTACAATGAGACTCGAAGGCCTGTTTATTGTTGAGAAACAATGAAAAACCCTTAACATTCCAAAACCTAACCCTAGAAGATGAAACGCCAAACTGTGGGCCCCGTTTGGGTAAATTGGTACATCAACTTTCCAGGGTCGTAACTTTGGCATACAATCTCTGTTTGACACGTACAATAGCTCGTTAGAAAGATTTATCCAAGCATTACCACTTTGGGAAGGGAAACATCAGTCCATGGGCCCATATTTCCCCAAATTTCCAAAAAACCGTCGTTTAGGGCCTCAAAACGTCTCCGGAAGTTCAGGACCCGAAAAACTGGTAAAAATAGTAAGTTGTGCTAGCATTAAGGAAACTAAAAATGCTGAGAGAAACAATGGTGGGGGTCCAGGTGGACTTGGTAGGTGGCCACCAAGATCCACCTGGATCATGGTTAGCACTATGTGTGCAAATGCAATGTATTCTTCTTTGGTTGATCTAATGCAACTGAAAGGAAACTGGGTTATATAGAGACCACTTATGTTGTCTAAGCTACAAGAAATACTCAGAAATTGTAGAAATAAAAGAACAAGAGGTAAACCTACTCTAGTTTAAAGAAAGTAAAGGAAAACAAGTAAACTTGTTATAATTTACAAAGAAAAGGACAAAAAGTATGACATATTCTAGTTGCATAAAAGTAAAGAACAATAAATAAACCTATTCTAATTGTAGAAAAGGAAAGAATGAAAAATAAACATATTTTAATTGTATAAAATGAAACGAAATAATTTCAAGGAAGCTGGAACAAATTAAAGTCTACTATATTATGCATGGCAAACCAACTTGCAACTAAAGGAGGACATTCACATAATAAACCCTAATTTTAAGAAAAGAAAGCAGTTTGGCTACAACACTAGGTTATGGAATCTAAGGGTTTTTTGAACTTATAAATTTCATCTTTAGGGTTTGGTGTGAATTTTAATGTGTAAAGGAATGACAAAAACTCTTTGAATGCCAAACTAAAGTTGTTCTAATGCACTCGATGGACTGCTATAGGATGTCCCTATTTTTAGGAAACGAACATGAGAGTAATTTTATGCATCCTACATGCAGTTTGAGGGATGAAGAAGATGAAGGGGGGTTATATAAGGGTTAATAAGATTTTCCTAATGTTAGGTACCTTTAATGGATTAATTCACATAAACAAATAAGCAAATATCAAGTTTCTTATAGCTCCTCAAGACAAACAATTATGTACTAACAGATTCCAAAAATGTGTAATAGTGAGGAAAGAGATGATGATCTATGTGATCTATGTGCACAAAAAAGTAGTAATTATAGTCGAGAACTATTATCTAAATTTAAAAATATTATCCATCTAAAATAAGAATGCATGAAACCCCAATGGGGGTGGCAATTCCAATGCACAATGATTTGATGAGACAGAGGTTAATTAACCACCTTGACATTCAGCTAGATGTCGTTAAGGTGTTGGACATATGTTTGACATTAGAGGGTCCTTTGACATATAGAGTTATTTCCAACAGGCACAAACGGTTTATTGATAGTCATTGTATTTGGATATTTTTCACAATTCATCTGGGAATGGGGGTGCCTAGAGTTGGGGAGGTCATTGTTGAGTTTTTTAACAACCCTACTTAAAAATCCATGTAAATATAAAAATATAAGACCACAATAATTTGAAATATATTCTAAGATGAATGGTGGGAAAAACATCATAGTGGTTGTTCATTCAGCTATTATGGCTAAATGAAAATGGCAAAGGCAATGGCAAAGGCTTTGGAAAGGAAAAATGGCATTTTTGGCACATTTGTTTATCAAAATAATGGAAATTAAGAGAAACGGAAGGTGAAAGGTGAGAGTTTGAATGTGAGGAGGAAAATGAAGGAAACTAATGGAAATTGAAGAAAATAGAGGCCTCAATAATAAAAATGATTCTGAGGATCAGTGGGCAGGCTTTTTCAGTGACGCATTTTGTTAGTTCAATTTTGGAGCTCTCATTCTATTATATCTCTCTCTCATACTCTTGAACACTTAGAGTTTTCTTGGAGCACTCTTTGAGAGTGTTGTATACTTGGATTCTTTGAGCAAGAAGATAAAGGAAGAGTAGGAAAGTGCAAGACAACACTAGGATCAATAGATACAATAGGTTTTTCTTGCAGGTACTGAGTTGCATGTATTTATTCCTGAATTATTTTGGAATGCATGGGATATCCATTCTTTTATTTGGTCATGATATGCCATTGGCATGGAGGATTGCCTGGATTGACAATGGATTTTCCTGGTCTATCCATCTCCTATATAACCATGGTGTTATGGGTTCATTTCCTTTTTTCTGGTTGGTTATCATATTTCCTTTAGCTTGGGTTGAGCTATTAGTTCCTTGAAGTGTTGGTTGGACAAATTCTCTAGAAGCCCTGAAACAGCTTGGGTTGAGTTACTAGTCTTGGAAGCCTTGGTTGGAAAAACATAGTGGAAGCCCTAGAACAACTTTTGTTGAGTTACTAGTCATGGAAGCCTTGGTTGGACAAATGCTCTGGAAGCCCTTGGTGGGTTGAGTTACTAGTGCTCGAAGCCTTGGTTGGACAAATGCTATGGAAGCTCGATGATAGTTATAGGTCAAGTTACTAGTCCTAGAAGCTGTGGTAGGAAAAACACTATGGAATCATGGTGGAAGTTGTGAGATGAGTTACTAGTCCTAGAAGATGGGTTGGAACAAAGGATCTAGAGACCTAAAAAACTAAGGTAAAGACTGATCTGGTGATGGTTAGTGATGTATCATCATGAGGTGGAATCACTGGTTGAGGGTTGAGCTGGTTTGGCCTCTAGAAGCCTCTGTTTGGTTTCGATGGATTTGTTTCATGATATCCCACATTCATGCTTGAAATATGGCATGGGGGTGACTAACTTAAAGAAATATTGGTTCAACCTATTCTATGGTCGACAGGGGGGCTTCACTACAGGAGCAATACCATACGAGGTGGGTTCATATTGGGGGACATTTATTGAGGGAGAAATGACATAATACATTGGGGGATATATACGGGGTAGAGGGTTTTTATATTGGCGAGTATAAAAAATGTAGCTCAAAGTCAATGAAAAAATATAAAGGGGTATAAAAAATGTTAATGAAAAAATGGATACCTAGAATATCTAGTGGAAGTAGGGGTTTTTAAATTGGGAAAGTGTATTGGGTTCATATTGGTAGGGGGTTAAATAATGTCATTTTTAGAGGTATTTTCCAATACGTAGTCAAATTAATGGTATTGTTTAATATTCAATGAACGCACATGATATGCCATAAGTTCATTGAGTGAAGCCCATGTGATGCTCGGTGGTTCATTGAAGTCCCATACCTGGTCGGCCCATGCAATCATCAATAAGAGCACTCTTTCTCCTTAGTATGTTATGAGTATTATACTAGTTGATATGTGGATTAAACAGTTGTTGTTTCCTTGGTATCTATGTTTTTATTATGCTAGTTATGAACATGTATTATTAAAGTGGCTATGTATGGATCTCATCATGTTTTTACTTGTAAATGAATGAGCAATGTATGTATGGCCTAATGGATTATAATGAAGCTAATTTGATAAGGAAACATTGCCTCATAGTGAATAATAGATAGGGATGAGACCCCTATGATCAACGTTGGTGTTAAGACCTATAGATTTCATATTTGTGATATGTTTGATAAAGTTCTTTCATGGCTAGTAGGGGTCCAATCTAGTTCTTCTTAATGTTTTTGAAAATGTATTTTTGTTCCACTGTGAAACTTAATTTCTAAAGGTTTCATTGAGTTATCTGTAGTGATCGTGACTCTGGGCTTGAAAAAGTGGCACAAATCCTACATTCACAAGAAAAACATTGGTGGAAAATGTCCCCATAAGTTTTCTTTCCCTTGTTGTGGGAGCGTTTGGAACCTCCTAGAGGCACCCTAGTCCATATCAAGGGAGTGTCTAGGGGTTTAATGCATTAAAAGTTATGTTGGTTTCATGGGATGGTTACCTGAGTGGTTGGGATGGCTGCTGGGAGTTTTATTGCTAATGTGGAAGGTTTGTGATGTATATTGTCAGTTCCACTTCCTTAAACGACACACAAGGAGTCGAATCATATCATATTAACTTCTCATCACATGTTTATCCTAGTTGGACAGTAATTAGGTAGATGTGGGAGGAGGGAGTTACAGAGTGGTATCAGAGCATGGTTCACCCCTTAGACTGGATGGGCCATGTTTTGATCATGCATTCATGTCGCTTGTATATGTGTTCCTTATGCTTACATTCCATTTTCTTGTCACATTTGCATGGTGTTTATCATGGTTGTACTGATGTCTCCTTGTGAAGGTTGATTGCATTGTTGTGGAATGCGTTGTCATGAGTGTTTGGTTTTATATGCATTTGTTATTCATGTCAGTGTCTATATGTTGTTATGCATGCATCATAATTGGGAAGGTTTTTTTGAATGAGGTAATTGTATGCAATTATGTCCTCATGATGATATTGGTATGTTATGATGCTAATGTGTCGGTTGAGATAGAGGAAGAGATGCAGATCATCAAAATGAGGTTGCAACATTAGACTTTCAGGTAAGAGCAGATCGTCGTACAAGCTTGTATGATTGGCATGGAGGTATGTAATTCTTGGTTGTTGTAAGCATTAGGGTCACTTATATGTTTGTCATTCTATTATTCTTATGATCACATATATGATAAATGCTAGTTGATAAGTGTAGTCATATACACATGTGTCAGATAGTCATGAATGATAGTAACATGTGGTTGTATGCATTACTATTATTGTTTTATGTTAGATAACTTGGTGATTATGTTATACATTGTTGATGAGTATGTTATAGGTTAACCTGTTGTTGTTATATGATAGTTATCATGATGATTAGGTTATATGTTGTTGATGAGCATGATATATAAAAAAAATTGTTATATGCTACTTAAATTGATGATTAGGGTTATTGCAACTAAGATCTTGATGTTATATGTATCATTCTAATTTGGATATCGCTTTGCAGATGGTTAGGGTTATGAAATTCAAGTATGGGTCGACATATTTGTGATATTGTGTTTTACTAATCTAGGTTGACTTTGCAATGTGATTGTTATGCATGAATGATAATTATTTATGAGTTTATGATGTGAACAGGTTAGCTATTTATTGTTATGGATATCATGACCTTATTTATCGTTGAGTTGATATGTTGTGAATTTATATCATGCTAATATAGCTTGATTGTGCAGACAAGATAGCCTCCCTGAGATACATTAAGGTAAGATATTTCTTATGTCATATATTTGGTGTTTGAGTGTTGGTTTCTATTATGCAATTGAATGTTTGATTGATCATGTTATATGAGTTTTTGTCTATAATATTGAATCAATACTCACACATATGTGTTGAGATAGCTGACATGTACTTGAGTGCAATAGGTGCTAGCTATAGTATTATGATTGTTGACTGAGAGTTTATTATGACATAGTTGTTAGTCTTGATAAAGGTTGATTTCAAGTTAATAAACATGATATCTTGATATTTGGAACATATTATTCACAAGTGCCAGCAGTTGTAGGGAAACATGCTTGGTATTAGTGTGACAAGGTAACAATTGCTATGTTTATATAACCAACAGTTAGGTGACGTGACAATACATAGTAACACTTGTTTGCAACAAGGTAAAAAGGTAAAAGAAAGGAATTATGCAAGAATTCCTTTGGCTATGTTTGGAAACCTTACTTCCAAATGAATGAGTGTTTTACATACATGAAGTCTTCTTAGTCTTTATATTGTATGACATTATGCATTAATGTGCTATACTCGCGAACATGTATTTGATAGGTATATCATCTAGTTTCTAGTTATAGCCAGATTCATCAAGGAATTGGAGTCCCTTGGGAGATGGAACATAGGTGTTTAGCTACAAGGAAACATGCTTGAAACAGTAAGGTAAGGTAATTGGTATATTGTTATATTTATTTATGCATTGATAATTATGTGTTTATGGTTGTATGATGCAAGGGGATTGCATAACAGGAGATTGCCATGAAATCCTAAAGAAGGCTTGGGTTTAGATTTCACTTGGAAGCATTGGAAACCTGTAGAGATGGAGTCATGGTGTCTATTTCCAGTCTTGTGCATTTTATCTTTTGTGATTTGTTGATCTTGATTTTTATTTTTGTTTATGTCTAGTTCATGATCTTTCCACTTTATTTGTGGTGACATATTGTTATTGATTTTCATGATTTTCTTCTTGTTTGTTTCATGTCTTGCTTGTTATGTTTTCAGTCTTGGGAATTGGTTTGGGAAAGAGGAAATTTAATGGTATTAGGGGAGATTTGTGTGGTACCGAAGAGGTTATTTGAGGCTTGGATGAAGCTCAGTGTATTTATAAGGTGTATGGAAGCTAGTTGGATTGGTTGGGTCCATTGAGGTAAATGAATGGTGATAGGACAATCCTAATAAAGGTAACAAGAAAGGTAAATTAAATGGGCTTAAGGTAACAGATGCCTTAACTATCTTGGGAACCATTGTTCTCAATGTTGTGCATGAATAAAGTAAGTTCTCTTAACCTTGACCTTGAGATCTAGTAATTATGTTGTGATCATGATTGCATTAAGCTAATGTTTATATGCATATATCTATGTACATACATTGTTATATAATAGGGTCATCAGGGATCATGATTGTTTTTGTTCATGCTTATATGTATACATATATGTATGTATGTTGTTGTCTGACAGGACACCAAGGATCGTTCTTGTAGAGGAATGATTGCTTATGCAAGAGAATGGCATGAAAGGGTTCCTGGTTTATGAGGAATCAACTAGGAAGAGTAGTCATGAAAAATATATGAGGTCAATATCATGTGGATATGAATTGATATTGTATGTTTGTATTATGCCTATGCTTATGTTATGACAAGTAACGTTGAAGCATACATTAGCCGAAGGAACACAATGTGCTTTGCGGCATGCTAGTATAAGCATGGATGACAGAGAGACACTGGAAGAAAGGTTACTTGGTAAAGTCAATATGGTTTATGGATGTGTAGTACTATTGTTGTGTATATGTTTTTCATATTGTATATTTAGTGATTTTACCTATGGTGATGTGTAATGTTATATATGTAGTATAGTGTACATATGATACTGTATATATGGTGTTGTGTGTATATTACATATGCAGTATTGGGCATAGATGGTGCTATGTACATGTTGGATTGCAATGTTGTGTACATATCGTACTGTGCACATGTTGGATATGTAGTGTTGTGTGCATATTGTGATGTGTGCATGTTGGGTATGCGGTGTTGTGTACATATGATATTATGTACATGTTGTATACGTAGTGCTATGTACATATGATGTTGTGTGCATGTTGTACATATGGTACTATGTACATATGGTGTTGTGTACATGATTGTACATGTGGTGTTGTGTGGACGTGGTGTTGTGTACATGTGGTGTTGTGTGCATGTTGTGCATGTGGCGGTGTGTACATGTGGTGTCATGTACATGTTGTTTATGTGGTGTTGTCTACATGTGGTATTGTGTACACATTCTATAGGTGGTGTGGTGCACATATGACATTGTGTACACGTTGTGCAGGTGGTGTCACGTACATGTGATGTTGTGCACACATTGTGCAGGTTGTGTTGTGTACAAGTGGTATTGTGTACATGTTGTAAATATGGTATTGATGTACATGTGGTATTGTGTGCATGTCATACATGTTTTTTTGTGCACATGAGGTACTATGTATGTGAATTTTGTAGTCGTGGTACTGTAACATGTATTCATCTTTTTGTACTATGTGTAAGTATGTGTGTTGTGTTTCACACCATATGTAGGTGTATGTATTGTGTTGTGTTGTACACTATGCGTACGTGTATGTGTGATGATGTGTATTAGGTGTAGGTGTATGTATTGTGTGTGTTGCATGTCCTATGAGGATGTACATGTTGTGATGTATATTGTGTGCATGTGTATGTGATAAAAGAGAAGCAAAGACACAGGGTGATTGTCGAGTGTGCAAAATGATCCAGATGCATATAGAATAAAGACAAAGGTAGAATCTAAGGATTGATTAAAGTATAAGTATCTTTATTTTATTTCAAATTTATTATGCATGTGATTTATTATTCTAGTGTATGATGATTACATGTGATCTATGATTTTGTTTGATCATGGTTACATGTGATTTATGATTTTTATGTATGATGGTTGTGGCTTGACCTAACTTGATGTGATATGTTTATACATGATGATTTAGTCAAAGATGCTAGTTTGGCTTCTTGTCCAAGGAATTGAACAGAATTGCAAGTGTACCTTATTGAAAGACGACCAATGAGGTATGATTTGATGTTATTTCAATTTATTTTGAATTTAATGGAAATTATGTGCTTGGTACAAGAAAGCATGAAATTATTGGTTGGGTGGTCGAAAATGACAGCAAGCATTAGCAACAACAATAAAAGGAATTGGAACAAATGATAGTATTATGGTAAAGCATTCACGAGTAGGGCCATTCTGGGACACTGATACCCAATGGTCTCCATTGACTTCCATGAGCATGCTATGACCGGTATGATGATTTTATGGAAAGGATATGCCTTTGTTTTTTCTACCTTATGATGCATGTAAACCTAGTCGAGGGATGGATTGCCCAGGATGTGGGTTTCAATGGAAATTGGAAGGTGTGTTACTGCACATAAGGGAGTGTATGATTCAAGCAAACCTTGTCGAGGGATGGACTGCCCAGGATGGGGGTTTCAATGGAATTTGGAAGGTGTGTTACCGTACATAAGGGGGTGTCAAGATTTATTGAGGGACTATGTAGCAGAGAAGGCAAGGTCGGGGATATATTTTCTTTTGTCATTAGGATTTCTAGATGGAATCAAATGCACATTGGGAGTGTGCTCTCAAACAATGAGTCAGTAATTGTTCAATGAGACGATAAGTGGCGTAGGATTATAGTTAATGAGCACCAATATTGTAGTAAGAATGTTGAAATCGTTGTGGCTACAAACTTTTCTTTATCAACCCAGGGTTCGTACAAACTTGGAGGTGATAGTGCTTTATACACAAGTAAAAGTGATGGGTTTTCTCTTTGTCACTGCTCAACTGTTGATAGACCACTAGGGATTTTCAAAGAAAACTTTGATGGATTCAGAAGAAGCTTGATTACTCATGAGAGAAAGAGAAATATACTCTAAGAGAAAGCTTGTCTACTGTAGTAAGGAAGAAGATTGAAATCAAATGCTAAAAACACACCATTTTCTAATTGACTACTAAGAGACTATGCTTCAAAAATAATGCTAAGTTGACATGTATGTGATACTACTATTATAAGTATGTACATTGAAAACATCAAACATTCTACTACTATGCATGTGAATGACTAAAATAAATTTGTTTTATTTTTTGTCTTTTTTATGGAAAAGTGTGAAAGCTAATCTCTTTTAGTGATGTGGCAGCTGGCTTCAGGATGTTGATGAATGACTAGAAGGTCGGGGAAACTAGTAGGTGACCTTTTCTAGCTTCCTACAAGCTTCTCCCTCAGTTTAGCCTCAAAGCAGGCGACTCCAGGAAAACCTACACGATATCCTAAAAACCTACAAGATTCCCTGTATTTCTACAAGATACAACAGAGAGCAAAAGGATGGGTGTTGAAGGTGATGGAAGGCTTAGGGAAGGTGGTTGGTGGATGGAATGAGCCAAGCAATTACCTAGGATCACTCTAGAACCCAAAACCAAAGTTAGAAGATGGCTGGATGTTCTCAACAAGCTTGGAGAAGTTTCCTTGTAAAATGATGAAATTGGTGAGGGTCTTAGTGAAAGCAAGGAATGATCATGGATGGATGAAGTTAGAAGGAGGTTTTTGACTATAAGATCTCTCTATAATTATGATACATTTGCACTGCATCAAACATTTATATTTACCCAAAAATCATGTAAACAAGAAGAATTTCAATGATCTAAGAAGACCGAATTTAATGAGCTAGTTGTCTACTTTATGCATGCAGAAAACTTGTAGAATAAGATGGAATCATTTATGAGATCTAATGTAAGACTGAAGAAGGAAGAAATTATAACTAAATCATACTCTTACAAATTGATCAAATGTTGCCCTAAGTACAGGAAACCCTAAATTCTATGACAATGTATAATTATATCTTTTGGGGCTACATGGGAGTTCTTTCCTCAAATCATGATTCGTGAAGGAAGAAGTGAGGCAAAAAAACCTATTGATATATTTTTGATGTTCCTTTATCTATTCTAAACTATTTCTGAAGTAAATCACAAATGGAAGCAACCTAATAAACAACTAATCAAATCTACATTACTCGCAATGAAATAACCCTATAGACAATTCAACCATTAAGCTATGAAATCAATCTCAGCATACAAATACAAGAAGAGAAGCCTTTAATTCTAAGGTTGGGCCCTAACCCAAGAGATTCAGCCCTCTAATCTAACTTAGCGTTGGATCAAGAAAATGCTCATTCTCATTATCAAAATAGGAAATTACATAGCAATGTCTCCCACAAGTCTTGAACTCGAAAATTACTAGTGTTTTTAGAACACAAATTCGAATCCTAATGAGGCTCTAGGACTCTTTATTTATACAAATGAAGTTTCCAATGAATTCCTTTAATATAGGGAAGCTTGACTCCCAAACTCGATATAAACTAACTCTTTAACCGTCACTTTCTCGGTTGCCTTTTGATCTCCATGACTTGGTTGCTTGTACTTCGAGCTAGTGTCATCGATGGAGGAATATTCAAATGAGGGAGGAGTTAAATGAGGAGGATTTAGCTCATACAATCCCTCTTCCTTGTCTCATTCGAGTTTCAGCCCTTAATCTAGCCAAAATTCCCTGATTTTCTCTCACAAAACTACATTCAATGCACATTAGTCCACTAGGCATAATATCTCACTTTCGCTCATCTCATTAGACAAAATATTATCAAAATATGTAATAAATTGTGAGAAGAGTTTATTTGGCTAAGATAGGAGGTGAATTAAGGTCCATATAGTTACCCAATGATGAGGCTCATCATCACCCCTCTATTGAATGTGTTGCTTATCCTCTTAGCAACTTAATCAATATACATGTCTTTCATAGCTCTAGTGGCCTCCTTGGCATCCCATGCTTATGTTGTAGTTTCCTCTTCTTGTGCATAAAATCTTGCCTTCCTTTCTATCTCCTCCCACTTCTTTCTTTCTTCCTCTTCCTTCCTTTCTTCTAACATCCTTAAGACTAGTGGTGGACTGAGTTTCAAGCCAATCAAATTGACTTCAAGTCTTTGGAGGTTTTCCTTGTACATGTGTGTCCTGTTCTTTGCTTCTCTGATTCTTTGAGGAGAATGGTACTCTATGATTTTCAAATTGTATGGCAAAGTATTCCAAATCCTTTGGTAAGTTTGCATGTTTTTATCCCCTAACAGCCAAAACATATCCTCAAAATGTGAAATTACTTTCTCTTGGGCAACAAGATACCTGGGTGTAAGTTGAGGATCATTTGCAATTAAGTTATGTGTGTTGATGTTAGCCCTTGCATTTGACTGCTCAGGCCTTATCATGAGAGGCTCTGTTTGTTCCATTGTCATTATATTCTTAATTTCTATAGCCTTTGCTTCCTCATGGTTCATCCATGATTCCAAATCCATCAACTATAAATCCCCTAGTTTTGCATTAGGGTCCCATACATTGAGATCTGTCAAGGTTAAGTTATGTAGGTAGAAATCAAACATCTTAGCCCTATCCTCCAATGTGCTTTGATCACAAAGATAAATGAACTATTAGTAATCATGGAATGGCATAGAGTCTCTCTCTGCTAGGGTCTTGATTTAGAACTAAAACCATTGTTCCTCAAGGTATAATGCATAGGACTTAGTTGGCATCCTGTACTAGATTGCCTCTAAAGATAGGTTGGCCATGGATGCCAATTGACTCTCTCTTTCTTGTAGTTGTCCTTTCAAGCATGCATTTTTTCCTTCAACTAAGCTTTCATTATGGCCTCTCTATCCTTTATACTACTCAGTTCTCTACCCATCTCTTTGATATTTTCCTCCATGCGACCTATGTCCTCCACTCCCTTGTACTTGGCAACATGCATCCATCTATGTGTTCTTTCTCTTTCTTTCTCAGGCTCAAAGAATAATGGGATGGAAATTTTTTGTGTAATGACCCTACCCCTTTCAATAAACCTAAAGTAGGAGCCAAGGTTAGGTTGAGGACTAGGTTCCCTTAGCTCTGTATCCTCCTTCTTTGTTTCTTGTTTGATACTCCCTTCTTTATCCAATTTCTGAGTTTCCTGTAGGCTTAGCAGAGTTTCCTATAGGATTTCCTCCGCTTCCTATAGGTCCTACTGCGTATCTTTTAGAATGCCCTTTCCTTTGGATGAGGCATATCTAGTCACAGGCCTTCTCACATAAGTGATAGGAGACTTAGGGGAGGTTTCTCCAAAGGATACTTCTCCTTGAGTTTTCATCAGAGAAGCCAACTTCTCCTGCTTTTTAGGTGAGTCTTCAATAATAGTAGGAACCTTGGTGGAAGTTTGAGGTTTTCCCTGCCTTATTCTTTTGCTAAAGTACAATGGATTTTGTCTCTGATTTTTTCATTTTTTTGTTTGATAGCGGTACTAAGCGCAGTGAGGGAAACTACTACCTCCTTTTTAGTGGGTTTTCGAGACACCTTGGGTGACTCCTCCTTGTCTTATGCCTCTTCTTTTCCATTCCCCTTTTCATCTTTTCCTTTCTCTTCTTATTCTCCCTCTAGTTCCTCACTTTGTTCATCAGTTTCCTCTTTAGCATCTTCTTCTATCTCTTCACCACTTTCCTTCTCTTTTTCTTCCTATTCTTCCTCATCTATTTCCTCTTCATATTTTTCACTAGTAGTAGGGCTCTTTCCATATTCAACGGATTTTATATCTCCCTATATTTTCATGTCTTTGAAAGTCTCCCATGTGATAGGAATTCAGAGGTGTTTGAGGGCATGTTCTATGATGAGTCAAATTAACCCATGAAGGGCTATCTATTTATGGTTTCCTTCCTGCACCTTCATGCTCATATTTATCATTAATTGAAGAAGGAATTAGGGTATGCTAAGTCTGTGTTGAGGAGGTGTGTTTGCCCCAAACCTCAATTATTCAAGAAACCTAAAGTGGTATCCCTATACCACACTGTACCTACCTTCACATGATATATATTTTCTAAGGTGGTAGCTTATTTCATTCCATGGATATGTTAGGATTTCTCTTCTCACTCCATTTTTTTCTTTTGTGGCCTCCTCTCCCTCTAAAAAGAATGTCTTCTTTGCAGTTTTCTTATTTCCCTTATCCTCCTTTATCCAAGGCACTCCTAAGGGAAGTGTGGCGATTATGCCTATGAGTTCAGGGGTGAGTTCTATGGAGATGCCTATCACCACAATAGTGTCATGGGTCCTATTCAGTGGAATGAGGGAGAGAGAAAAATCTTTGGCTACTTCATCATCACACCCCCTCAATTTCTCAAAGAAACCCGTCCAATTATGCCTTGTGAATATCTCTAGCACAGGAGGGTTTTGATGAATCCTCACAGTGTTGGTGGGCTCCATTCTATTAAACCCCCCTATCATTTTCTCTGATGGATGGAGGAGTGTAGATGTATCTCACAAAATTTTAATGGAGGAAATTCAACTAGAATTTCTATGTATGCAATTCCCCTTATACTGCAATCAATTTCAACAAACTAGAAGTTTTTTTAATGTTCTCTTCACTTGGGAAAATGTGGGAAAATGTAGAGACAACCTCCTTAACACTGCATGATGAATCCACCCTTTGTTGTTCCCTTTTGAAGCTGCTCACTGCCAATAATGTAGGCTGCTTGATTGTATCCTATAGGATCCTATAGGTGGTCAAGCTTAGGAATAATAATAAAAAATTCCTTTCCTGTAAATTACTTGAGGGCTGAGAGTGATTTTGCTACTGTGAACCTTGAGAATATGAATGCTTCTACGCATGGGGATCAACATTTATTTCCTCTTATGGGTGATTTGAGTGAGGTGGTGTGTTGGAAGATGAGGTATGAATATTTATTTTTGGACCGTTGGTCCCAATACCACATCATCATTCTCCTCATCTTGTAATCAACTCCAACTTTGGGCATTTGTAGATTAACTACTTTCAACTTCATCCTTCTTTTCCTTGACTTGATTGCAGCCACGTGTGGAAGGACTAACTGCTTTGTCCTTTTTGACTGAACGAAGGTGCCCAAGTTACCTAGCCACCTTTCGCTTATAAACCAAATCTTTCACAAATTTTACACATTTTGATCACATTATTCAAATGACAGAGTTGAAGTGAGCTACTTACCTGTGGTAATGATACCTTGATGCAGTTTGTTGAAGAATTGAAGTCTTTGTTGTGTTGGTTGCATGTTCCTTTGTCTCTTTTTTTTATTTTCCTTTGATGATTTTCTTTTATGTGCAGGTACTTGGTGTTGATGATGATGATGATGATGTTGCTGCTAGGCCCTAGTGGAGCTTCTTCTACCTTTGGATCTCCATGCTTGAAGCTGACTACAATCTGTGACTTTTTTTTTGTGGGATAGGCTGTTATAGGATTTCCTACAGGATGTCTTGTAGCTGCTTCTCCCTCAAGAGCATTTAATCATTTTCTAATGTTGGGACACGAGGATGATTGGCATGGGCAGAGAAGAGGTCTAGGGATTTGTGCATGAGGAAAAATAACCTTCAGCTGTTGTCCCCTTGCTCTCTGTCTTCATCCTCTTTCCTCTGTGTTTTTTTTTTAACTTACTTTTGTGATGAATGCAGGGGTGATCGTGATGGAGAGAGGTATGGTGATGAGATGGTGTTTTTTTAAACTTACTTTTGTGATGAATGCAGGGGTGATCATGATGGAGAGAGGTATGGTGATGAGATGGCGAAGTAGGGATATTTTTTTTTTGACATGGTTAGGTCATTCCCTTTCTCTAGGGTTACTTATTTTAGGATTCTGAAGCCACTATAAATCCTATAGGATCATCCAGTAGGTGTTCAGGGAATCATATAGGTTTACAGGGAATCCAATTTAAAACACATAACCCTCACAAACTGAGGCAAATGAGTGGAAAAATGGAAGGAATGATTGAATGATGAAGGATAATGAATAGAGAAATAAAACATTAGCTTGACATGTCCCTTTTGATTCTCCATTGTTGCTTTGATTGTCCTTCTACTGACCTGCAAACAATATTTTCTTGATTTTTCTTTTCTTCCTTTATTTTTATTTTTATTTTTTTTGTTGAAAACAACTAGTGTGCGTCCTAGAGGTTTTCATCCTAGCTACTTTCCTTGGGTACCTCAAGAGAGGTTTTCACCCAAAGATCTTTTTATTTCTATTTTTTTTTGTTTTTACACCATTGGGCCATCCCAAGAGGTTTTCAACACAATAGTGGGACTCACGCACCTCATGGAGGTTTTCACATGAGTCTCCTACATTTTCTCTTTTATTTTTCTTTTTTCTTAGTTTCTTGATGAGGTAGGAGCTGAGACTTGCTCCACCACCATCACTATTTTTATGATACCATCAATGAAATCTTGATTTGATAATGACCTGTTCTAAACTTTCAAGATGTGCCCATTAACAAGTAAAGGAATAGCCTTTGCATATATGGTTCTAATCTGCATCAAACCATTATCATAACATTTCTCTATGAAATAAGGCCCTAACGATCTAGTCCTTAACTTGCCCTTAAAGTCTTTATATCTAGAATCATATAACAAATCCCGATCACCTTCTTGAAATTTTTTGTCCTTGATTTTCTTGTCATGCCAGATCTTCCTATGAATTTGAGTTACCTCTGCATGTAGGAGGTCCTGCATTCTAAACTCACCTAACCCATTCAACTGGAGGAATCTATCTTTTTTACACTGCTGAGATCTAGATCTAGTGGGGAAGCTGTCCTCAATGTATTACACTCAACTTCAATGGACAACAGGGCCTTCTTCCCATAGATCAACTCATAGGTTGTGAATGCAGTGGTGGTCTTCCAGGTGGTATTATAGCCCAAATGGCCTCAGCTAATCTATCTGCCCAATCTTTTCTGTTGTTCCTAACCACTTTGGTCGGAATTCCCTCGAGTTCTCTCTTGGTCACCTCCACTTTCCCATTATCTTGTGGGTGATAGGGAGTGGAGGTTTTACGATTGGTCTTGTGGGTTAACAAGTATTCAATGATGTTGGATGTAAATTGGCTTCTTTGATCAGTAACCAGTTCTCTAAGGTACCCAAACTGATTAAATACACTCTCCCTTAAGAACTCAACCACCTTCTCCTCTATTTTTGCCTTGATTTCCTTGGTTTTAGCCCACTTAGTTAGATAGTCAGTGCATACAATGATGTACTTATTTTTCTTAGAAGAAGGGTCAATAGGTCCAATGAAATCCATACCCCACTTATCAAATGGATTGAAAATCACTTGAGGTTACAAAGGCATTTCATCCCTTGGAGTAGGCTTTCCCATTCTTTAGCACTGATCACATTGCGTAGTGTATCTTCTCACATCCTGATGAAGAGTGAGCCAATAATAACCAACTTTTAACACTTTGAATGTTGTCCTCTTTGTGGAAAAATGACCTCCACAAGGCCCATCATGATAGGTCGGAAGGATGTCAAAGACTTCCTCCTCCTAGACACATTTTCTCATAATTTGATTCGAGCCTAGTTTGAAGAGGTTTCCCCCAATTCAAGTGAATGGCGAACTCTTCCTCACAATATTTATTTTCTCTTTGGAGGAAAAAATTGGTGGGAACTGTGCAGATAACAAATAGTTTGTTATGTAAACAAACCATGGAGAGAGAACTAAAATGGTGAATAAATGTTCATTGGTAACTAATCATCAACCATTCCTTCCTCACCTACAGGAAAAGTTAATCTGGACAAAAAATTTGCAACAACAGTTTCCCTATCAGACTTATCAATAATAGTTAGATCAAGCTATTGTAATAAAAGTAACCATCTAATAATCCGGGCATTCACATAAGGTTTATTCATTAAATATTTAATTGCAGCATGGTTAGTGTGTACAAAGTTTGATAACCTATAATGTAATGCCTAAATTTATTCAGTGAATCCATAATAGCCAGGAGCTCCTTTTCATTCTTTGTGTAGTACATTTTGGCCTTTGACAGATTCTTACTGATAAAGTAAATGTCATAAGGAAAATTTTCATCTGTTTGGCCTAGAGCTGCCTCTATGGATTTGTGTGAGGCATCAGCATGTATATGAAAAGAAAGGGCCCAATTTGGGCCTCGAATAATCGGTTTAGTGGTCAACTTGTCCTTCATGGTATCTAAGGCCCCTTGATAGCTTTTTGACCATACAAACTCAAATTCTTTGGCCAACAACCCAAATAAAGGAGAAGCTAACTTGTTGAAGTCTTTTATAAACCTCCAATAGTATCGTATTAGACCTAGGAAACTTCTAACATCCCTCTGATTTTGCGGAGGTGGGACCCTTTGGATGATAGCTATTTTGTTTGGTTCCACCTACAGTCCTTGCTGGGATATTGAATGACCTAGCACAGTCCCTACAGTCACTAAGAACTCACATTTTTCATGGCTAAGAGTCGGGTTCATTTCAATGGATTTTTTTAGCACCTTACCTATGTTGGACAAAGCCTCCTAGAAATCACACCCATAAGGTGTAAAATCATCCTTATAAATATCTACTACATCATGAACTAGCTCAGAAAATATACTCATGACTGCTCTCTAGAAAGTGGCAGGAGCATTGCATAGGCCAAAAAGAAGGACCCTATAGGCGAAAGTAATGCAAGGACAAGTGAACGTAGTTTTATCCTTGTCTTCCGGGCTGATCTAGATTTTATTGTACCCATTGAATCCATCTAGGAAAGAGAAAAATTTCTTCACTTCCTGGCCATCTAGCACTTGGTAGATGAAAGGTAGAGGGAAATGGTCCTCCTTTGTAGATTTGCATAACTCTTTATAATTGACACAAATCCTCCACATACCATTTTTCTTTGGAACCAATACCAAAGGAGAGACCCACCCACTATCTGAGATAGGGTAAATGAATCCTGCATATCGTAGCTTTTGCGGTTCTTCGTTGACTATTTCCTTGACAGCTAGATTCATCCTCCTTTGGGGTTGTTAGACTGTTTTTCAACCTTCTTTGATATAAATCTGGTCAGCACACACCGAGGGGTGCACTCCCTTCATTTCTTTGTAACTCCAAGAAAAGGCATCCACATGTTCATTTAGCATGTTGCACAACTTTTCTTCTTGGTGAATAGAAAGATATGGGTTGATTTTCAAAGTTCTCTCAGGGTTGAATTCTATGGTTTTTACATGGGTAGGGTTGCATTCATCTAATAATAGATCAATCTTATGGTTGTTCTAGGTTTCCTTTACTACTTCTTCTAAAGACAATGTACTGGGATTTGGACTTTGGAGTATGTGTCCAATAAAATCATCTTCATCTGGTTGTCCTCCTCCCATGGTTGTTTCTAAGGTATAGAGTTGGGTGGAATAAAATTCATCTTCTTCCTACTCCTCCAACCATAAAGGTGAGTCATGTTCTAGAGAGGGCTAGGTAGGAGGGTATAGGACTAAATTCTTGGACATATGCCCATTTTTTATAGTCATATTTCCATCCTTGTACTAATGTAGGCATCGGTAGTGGCTAACTAGGGCCTCCCAAGGATGAGAGGGTAACCAGTAAGCTTCACCTTAGGCTGGAGAACTAGGAAATATGCGGGTTATTCCCAAGAGTTAATGGAGACCATCACATCCTCCATAATCCCCACAAGGATCAATGTGGAGCGATTTGTAAGTTGCAAGATTGTTGTGGTCTTTCTCAATGAGCCCTGGAGGTTGAGGTTCAGCATTTTGTCCTTGGTCATCATAGTAATGGCAGCCCCAAGATCAATCAAAGTGTGTGGGACAATGGTTCCATTGATGTGCACATCTACTATAGGGCTTCTAGGGTTCAAATACTTTGGACAAATTACTTACCCCAACATTAAGTCAGACAATTGTCCAATGACATTAATGGTAGGGGAATTTCTTTTTCGCTTCCTTGGATGTTTGAAGCACTTCTCCTTAATCAACTTGTGGCAAATAGGTACGTGATTTGTAGCTTGGAGAAGCGGGATTTTGACATATAGATTTTTCAATTCTCCTAGAAGTTCAGTCTCTTCTAGGGCAGGCTTGAGTGCTTAGGTTAATCTCTCATGAAAGGGTGGTGGATTTACTTTAGGTCTGTTTTCCTCTCTTTCTTCCCTAAGTGGAGGTATAGGTTTTCTTTTCGAGAGTACTCTCGTAGATCTCAGGTCAATTTCCCGAATCTCCATAGCATAAGTAGGATGGGATGTCTCTCCACTATATACTTGTTGTGTTTGTTTGTTTTTTGGGTTCAGATTCAGTTGGGTAGGCATCTAGGGTTGTTTAGGTGGACTAGGGTGTAAAATTTGTGGTTGATCAGGTGGTGAAGGAAATAATGCTAGAGAATTGTTTTATGGGGGCCTCTAGCCCTGGGGCAGTGCATTCCACTGAGGTTGTGGCAAAGCATATGGTTGAAATAACTCACTGGTAGACAGAGAATTATACTGAGGTGCAAAGGAGAAAAGAGGAGGTGTAGACCATGAAAGATGAGTAGGAGGCCCCCAAGAGGGAATGTATGTGGTCTAATTGGGGCAATAATATGCATGGGATGACCCTTGCATGCCTTGCTGGTATGGGTAAGGGCCATGAGGTCTCCTTTGATTTATGTAGCAGAGATGTTTAGTCACCTCTTCAGTTCCTTGATATACAATTTTTATTCTAGGTAGAGAAGGGTGCTTGTCTGTGGAGTGGTGTTCTTCATAGACTAAGAAGATTTCAATCGAATTCAATGGGAATTCATTCATAGGGTCCCTCCTTGTGCATATAGGGAAGAAAATGGCTAAGGCTCTCTCTGCTTCCTTCAGTTTTCTCTTAATGTGCATAATGTCCATCTATAGGGCAAGGGTTTTCAGCATCTCAGTCTTGAAATCCTCTAGCATGTTTCCAATTTTACCCTTGATGGATGTATTGGAAGAGGATGAACTGACCATAGGTTGACTATGTTATGAAACCAGCTCAAGAAAAGATAGAAAAGATAGATCAACGCCTTAGAATTCAGCCTCTTCGAGGGGGCAACCTCCT
>APFE031616911.1:24695-42282 GCA_000404065.3 Pinus taeda
AACCTTATAGGTTGTGGAAGGCTGGGGGTAACAACACTTCCATCTTTATAGTTGTGACTGGTATGCTTCCTAGTTGCCATAATTTTGCTTTCCATTTTTTCTTGCTAACCTGAATGCCTTCTCTAATGAATCAGGTTCCCAAAGGCGAACATCATGTTGGATATTATCCTTTAAAGTCCCTATGAACACATCAATCCTATGCTCCTCTAGAATATTTTTTACCCTTATGTTCAATTTTTTGGAACTCCTCAATGTGCTCCATTATTGAACCCTTTTGTTTGAGACTTATCAATTGGCTAAAAAAAGTGTTGCTTTTTGTATCCTCATAATTTGCTATCAATTCTTCCGTAAAAATTGCCCAAGTGATAAATTGTTTACGAGAGCAAAGCCATTGATACCATACAAACTGATTTGGTTCCAAATATAAAGTTTGCATACGTACCTTTTGTGTGTTTTGCACATTATTGAGATCGAAAAATTGCTCCATCTGTAATATCCATGTTGCGGGATCCTTGCCATCAAACTTCCTCATATCGATTTTGGGAATATGGTGGGTCTTCGATCCAACATTAGAGTCTATGGACTCATGATTAACATTTCTTTTGTTCTCATCATGAGTTTCCTTTACTACCCTTTCACCCTTAGTGACCCTTTCTTGTAGAAACTTATTCATATTTATCTTCAATTCTTCCATGTTTGTCTTCAAATCTATCTTCAAATCATCCATCTTAGCTTCCATGTCATTCATCTTAGCTTCTACACCTTCCTTTAAACAATCCATCTTAGATTATGTTCCTTTTTGTGCAAGTGACACTTGTTGCACTTGGTCTCGTAATTTTGATATATCATGTTGCATTTCTTCCTCTTCTTCATGGGTCATGCTAGAGCTTTCAGGTTGCCTACTAGGTGTTTGCATTTTCTTTCCTCGGGGCATCAATTACCAATAATAATGATTTACTATGCCCTTTGAATTCCTTCAAACTAATTTTTCAAACCAATCTTATGCAAAAAATTAAAAAAAAAACTACACACCTTTTTTCACTTTGTAGGAGCCTGATATTGAATCTGATGTATCTCTGTAATTTCGGATCATCCAGTTCTAAAATTGTGATTTGTGGTAGCTCTCTGTGTCCTCTTTCCAATGCCACCAGTCTGATCCAAATTGGATTCTCCAAGGAAGAGTTATGCAAAATCTCCCACAGTGACCCGATTATAGACTAGTTCAGTAGAGCCAACTTGTACGACGTGCCATGAGTCACTGTTTCGACCTTTAGCTCTAAAAAATATATAGAAGAAACTACAGTCCATCCTCTTTCTGCACCTTCTTATGAAATTTCAATCAAATGCTCAGAGAGAAAGTTATGACGATTTTCCCTAGGTCACCTGTTCGGAATGTAATTCAGGAGTCCGCAAAAAGCCCAACTTCCTCAGATCATATCTCCTTAAATATAGCGCAAAAAGCTCTAAAATGCGGACCCGATATTTAGCGCGATGTCTTCTCAAATGGGTTTTTTTTGCAACTTCTGAAACGTCGCAGAAAAAAGTTATAGCGAAAATGCCACGATGACCTGTTTGGAGCAACGAAACCCTAGAATCCAAAGCTCTGATACCAAATGTTATGTAACCAGCTCAAGAAAAAGATAAAAAATATAGATCAATGCCTTAGAATTCAGCCTCTTCGAGGGGGCAACCGACCTAACAATAATAATATAAAGCCACAAAAATAACAATAGAGGGATTCTATGGGGCAGAGTAATAACAAAATGGGGACAACAGGGGCACAACAATATTAATAAGGGTTATAACTACAATAGTAATGGGGTAATCAGTAGTATTATAGGGACCCAACAGTACATGGCTGCTAGTCAAGTAATTTGTGAAGCTATCTAGATGAGGAATATCCTTGTTGGGTTATTTGGTCAGTAGATGGATCCTACAGTCATTTACTATGACAATTAGATTTGTATCAAACTCTTTGAGAATCCAGTTTTTCATGATTGGTTGAAGCATATCGACATCCAGTATCACCATCTATGAGATTGTGTGTAGAGGAGAATCATGTTGCTAGAGTACATTCCTATGAAAGAACATGATGCAGATATTTTGAAAAATGAATTATCAAGATGAAAATTCGATTTTCATAGAGGCAGGATTGGGGTAGTAGATAATCCCTTTCTTGTTGAGAGGGAGTGTTGAAAATGCAATAAGAAAATCCTAATTTAATTTTGTCCTTGAATTAAATTAAGAATAAAATTGCAATTCCACATCTCATGACAACTTGTATTAGTTAACTAAGTTAATTTGAATTAGTTGGCTCAATTAATTTGAGTTGAGGGTCTAACTTGAGTCATGTACAGTGTATCCTACATTACAGGAGCCTTTGTTGAGTTTATTTTGAGTTGTAATTAATTAATTTTGTTTAACTGAGTTAAAATGAGTTCAACTAGTTCCAACTGTTGGAGGGACTAGTGGGAGGTCTAGTAGTGTGGTGTTGCCTATAATGTAATGTGGTGTTGCCTACAGTGATCAAACAATAAACTGATGATTCACTCATAAATAACTCATACATGTCAGATTTGAGAGTTGCCCAGTTGATATTGGAGTTCATGGACAATGTACTATCAATTTTATAATCATTCGAATTGTACAAGTGGTGCATACAGTCAGAGGAAGGCCTATGAGGATTGCAGAATTCCAATTGAGGAATTTCCCTAATTAATAGGGGGGTAATTCCCAAGGAAACAACGCAACGAAATAGGGACTTGGGTAAGCATAAAATTGGTTAAGTATTGGCCTAGGCTTGTTTAGGAAGCTGTGAGATAGATAGAGATAGTGCAAAGGTTTCTTAGGCTTGAGAAAAGCATTGCAATATTCTCATATTTCCTCACTTATGAAATATACAAATAGCAGGGGTTTTTAGCTTTGGCTTTCCCTAGGAAATCATTGTGTAATGTGTTGATTGAATTCTTTCTCTTGTATGCTTCATGATTTCACGATCATTTAATTATTTCCACTGATGAGTAGAGTAGATTCAAGTCTATTATTTTAGTAAATTACATTTAGCAGTTTGAATCTACAATGAATTTCAACACCGAGAGTTAGTTTAATTGGTCGAGTCCCCATTTTTAAAGCACATTTTCTATTAATAGGTAATGGGTTCAATTCTCTAAACCATTTTAGGGTCAAGCTCCACAATTGAGCTCACACGAAGTGATCCCTTTGGATGGATCTAATTGGTACAAATATTTCGTGGACGTAGTGGTCATCGATTTTTGGGGTCTGTGCACCACATAGAAAAAATAAAGTGAGTAATATAATAAAATATTTACTAGTTTCTAAATGCATTTTTTATATAGATTTAAATGACTTAGTCTAACTAATGGATGAAATAATCGTTTTCAAGGCATTTTTTGGTTAATTTTAACTAACATCTGGAAAAGATTTTAAAAAACTTGAGTTTATGTTGCTTAATCCGTAGAATCTGATTGCTCCAAGGGTTTTTTAGGGTCTTGAATCCATTTATATTTGGAATAATTCAATGCAAAGAAAACACATGGAAAAAAATTTCTATTCCATTACAAATCATACAAATACATCACATATTTATGGTACTCATGAGATCCAATGGATCCCAAACAAAGAGATTGGTTGTTCAAAAATTATCTCAATAACTCAACCAACTAACAAACCAAATCTACCTTCTATAGTAAGTGCTATTTCTAATTCCCCCCTTTAACGCTTACATTATTACATAAATCACAAATTATAATAGAAAAAACACATATTACAACAACATAATTGATCTTTATCTCAATGGTCTTCATCAACACTCATATCCACCCTGGAACCTTGTAGACACCACTCTTTCTTCACCACCACTTCTTCGAGTCGTCACTGGAACTCCATTTAAAACATGCTTTCCTCTGACCATCATTGATGAACTTTGCAATATTAACAATATTGACAACTCGGCTCGTCGAGGTTTCTACAATAAAATATGTCAAGTAATGAACCATCCTATGGACCACTCACGATCTATCGAATATTTCACTTCCGGCTACCCGTCAGTTTCTAGGAGGACGGTCTAGATACTGAATGTGTTCAAAATTTTATCAAACAACATGACTTGTTTCAAACACAGGAATCTCATACTATAACCTATAGTCGTTTTTTAGGGGTTTCCGAGCAACAAGAACAACAAACTATAATAGTATAAACACAATCAAACTAGTGATGTGTTCAAGGGTTTTCGAGCACCAAGAAACACTAATTTGAACAATGAAACACTATTCAATAATTGGTTTTGTACCTTTTATTTTACTAACAATATTCACCAACAAATTCGCAACAACCACTAAAATATTTCAAGATTCTTCAGCAACATCCCACTATATTTATATAGTATCACTATGGAATTCCAGATATTTATTTTTGGCCTAGAATTGTAGAAAAAATTGAAGCAATATATAAAAAGAATTAAATTCCATAAGAAAAGAGGAGGGATAGAAACAACTGGCCTCAACTCAACATGCATGGTAAATCAACAGAGTAAAACAAAATGTTGATTATGTTGTCACTCACTACAAAATGTGTTTTCAGTTGCCCAAAGGGTGCAAAAAAGCAGAAAAGTTTGTAGCCATCTCCAAAATCACATAATCACTCAAATACAAATCTAACCCCCTCCATTGCATAGTGATTGGAACAAGCTTTCTAACGGTATATGGAACTGCTCAAATGGACCCGAAATTAGAAGATATGTCTTGTTAAAGATGAGGGTTTTATCACCTTTGAAAGAAAGAAAGAAAAGTGGCCATGGCATTCATCAATCCAAAAGGCATTTTTTGGTACATAAATGTACCCCACGAAGTAGTAAAGGCGGTTTTTTACATATCATCCTTATGAACGACTATCTGATTATAACCGAAAAACCCATTCATCATGGAGATTCAAGCTCCACCAACTATTCGCTGCAGAATGGTATCCATTTTTTTGAAGGGGGTAATTGTCCTTTAAGGACACCCTATTTAGATTTCTAAAGTCCACACATAGCTGAATTTCTCCGTTTTTCTTTCTAACTTGCACTAAATTAGCCACCCAAGTGGAGTAGCATAGGGGAACGATTATTTTTCATCTAAGAGCCTTTTAATCTCTTTCTTAATAGAGGGAATCAAGAGAGGATTAAATTTTCTGAGTTTTTTCATAAAGGGCTTGACTCACTCCTTTAAAGGGATGTGATGTTCTATGATACTTTGATCGTAAGCTTTGAGGTCAGTATATGACCAGGAAAAAACATCATTATACTTTGAGAGGAGACCCTTTGTATGTTGTGAAAGTGAGGTTGACAAATTGATTAACATTTTCTCAAAAGTAGTAGAAATGTCAACCACTTCCACCTCAACATTAGGAGGTTTAAGGGTAGGAGTGGCCACAACATCATTATGATCAAAAATCTTTTCCAGAGGGATCAACCCTCTAAGAATATGATTATTCTTTAATTGAATTACACCATGTTTGCTAATTTTTGGCTTGCAAGGGGGAACGTTGGTTTGTGCCACGTCGACGTCCTCGTCTTCGTCAATAAATCGTTCTAAGTATTCTTCAATCAACTAGATGAACCTCTTAATCTCTTGCTCATCTTCAAATACTTTCCAATGCTTGACATTGTCAAGTATTGAAGGTCTATAGAGAACTTCTATTTCGAACTTAATTTTAAGTCCAATATGAAGGGCAAAGGTGGTTACTATGACAGCCAAATCATCAACTAATGGATTATGTTCACGAGGAATTGCAATGAAATTAAAAGCTGAGGAAAAATTATAGACCACATCCCAAACTTTGTTTTTATAGGCATGAAAACGGGAATGCTTAGCTTGACACTTGTTTGTTACTTGTCTGATCACCAGCTCGGAGTTGCCATATACTAATAAATTATTTATGTTTCGTTTGTGTGTGGTTTCTAACCCAAGGAGGAGTGCTTCGTACTCAGCAATATTATTTGTCATTTCGAAATTTAATTTAAAGGAAAATGAGGAGATTTTTTGAGAAGGAGGGATTAATACAATTCCTACTCCAAATCCAGCTTTAGAGGAAGCGCCATCGAAGTACATTTTCCACACTGCATTGGTATCTGAAGGAAAGTCAGGAGACTATTGTTTTTAGTAAGAGAAACGTTTTCCTCATCCGAAATGGAGAAATTTGCCATATTCTCTTCAATAGTATAAACGGGAGAATTCTCGAGATTTTATTCTAAGCTAATGGTGTAAGTCAGTCTGGATTCTCTATAAAGGCGTTGAGTACCTCCTCCAAAGACAGGGATGGTTGTGTATGAAAGGTCTAACTGGAGTGAACTGCCCAGCTTGGCACGCCATCTCCTTGAGAGAAGCATCCCATAGTTAGGGGGAATGTCGGACACTACTATATCCATAACAAGACTTTTAACGGGTACTTGAGCCAGAATGACTACTAGGTCTTTATTAACACCTAAACATTTAAATCTACGAGAGTCGAAAGAGTAGAGATCATGGTATTCACAAGTTATACTCAATCTAAGTTTTTCCATTATCTCCTTAGGCATGATATTATGAGATGCTCCATAGTCGAGCATAAAGTTATGAAAATTCCAATCATGAATCTTCAAACTGACATAGAAAGGTGCAACGGTACTGCCACTTTTGGGTTCAGCAGGCCCTAAGGAGGTCTTAGGAGCATCTTCTTGTACGTTGATAACATCCGTAAATCCTATTTCCTGGGGAGACTCTTGTGACCCTTTTAGAAAGGATTCGATCTCTTGCTTATACTTTGGAAGTCTCGCGACTTCTATTCATGGCATATTGATTCAAAGCTTGTTCAACTCATTTTGTAAGCTAAACTTTTTGGGCAAAGGAGATTCCAAATCGACAAGATTAGGCTGGAGTGGTGCAAGCTTTCCAATGAATTTCTACTCTTTAATACGGGATTCTTGAGGAGGCTCGTGATAATTCCTAGGCCTTAAACTATATTTCTGTTGGAACTGGGCCTCTAGCTATTCTGTGAATCTCTGTAACTAGGGGTCCCATAACTCCTCCAAATATTCATGGGAAACCAGAGAAGGTATATCAAAATAATTTATAGAGTCAACATTTGGATAATCGTCTTCATCGGGGTTTCTGATCTGACTAGCAGTGGCATCATCGTGTTTGTCTACTAGGTTAGAATTATTCCTCAAAGGAGGTTGAAGAGATGGTTCATTAGCTCTTTTCCCTTGTTGGACAAGTTGTTGTTGCTGAGGATGATTAAAATGAGGAGGATTCCTAAGAAGAAAATTCAGATTATGATTTAGAGGGCTAGGGGGATGAGGGAGAGCTAGCTTATTTCCCAGTTCTAAATGATGTATCTTATTCATAAGGACTTGATGAGTTTAGACATCTCCTCAATATTCTGCTCCTAAAAAGAAGGTGAAGTAGGAAGTTGATGAGAAATATCAACGATTTTGTTCTTCCCATTAGACTTAATGTCCCGAGAAACCCTCTTTCCCATAGCAATGAGGTTCCCTTCACATGAGCAAACCTTGGCTTGTGCATCATCCAACGTCACAGGTTCCCTTTCCCGTAGGGCATAGGAAAGGTCGTCATCAAGGGAGGAAGTATAGGCCACGACATATGTTGTGTCAGAAGGATGAATCGTGGGAGGCAAATGATTATAGCACTTGGTAAACCTTTTATTAAATTCATTAACAGATTCGTCAGGCTTTAGCTTGAGAGCTGAGAATTTAGTGAGCCAATGTTGATTGCTTTTCTTCACATTGTATTGTTGAGTGAACAATTTGATAAGTCTGTCCATAGTATTGGTGGTGTTGGGAGCCAGTGACTTGAACCACTTGGAGGATTCTCCCTCGAGTCTTTGTACAAATAATCTCATACATATATCATCATATTCGGATCCTATATTTTCACAATAATCTTGGAACTTTATTAGGTACAATCTCCTTCATTATCGAACTGAGGAAGATTGTTCTTTTATTTAAGAGTAAAATTTTGTAAAGGCCCGTATACACGCATTCATAGGTGGAGGTGAAGGAGGTGAAGGAGGAGACAAAGGTGACGAGGAGTAAGATTGGCCAGGAGAAGTCCCTCAAGGAGAGATAAAGATGAGGATAACAGGGGTTGAGAATTAAAACCAGCTGGGCTAGAGGATACGACTACCTGAGGGGGGTAGGTGATAAAGGGTGGTTTTGTCTGAAGTTATCAAGTCATCTTCTCCTATTTTCTATAGTTACAAGTACTTCTGAACCTTCTAAAGTAGAAGAGCTAATATCTAAGGTAGATTTTTCTAGCCTTCGAGGAGTATCCAAGTTTTAAAGAGGTAACTACGTAAAATATAAACAAACTAATTTATATAAATACAAAACTATTATAAGTAGATTGATGGAATCCATAAAAAGAAAATAGTACAATATGAACTTACACAGTACTTGATAATCAATGGACGTGCACTTCTGTAGCAAACTTCAAGCTTTGAGAGGTTGTTGTCCTCTAGTAGCATTAGGGTTTGGATAAGCATGTTCATCTTCCTACGCTAAAACTTCCCAATTCTAGTGTAATTCCTAATGTGTTCGGGAAACCTGTAGCGACAGTTCATATAAACCGTTGAGTACATTATGTTGATCGACCAAACCAAATAAAATATGGGGTTGAACAAGGTTAGAATTAGTCATCCATAGATAAAACTAATAACTCCCTCGCAATGGCACCAAAAGAATGTTGGTGCACAGATTTTTCCCACATATAAACAATTGGGCACGCGTGTAGTCCTCTCGATCTTGGTGTAATTGTTGGTCCTCAGCACACCACAGGGGGTAACCCTATAATATAATTGTTAGATTTTCGATGTACAAATAACATAAGACCATATGAAAATGTTTTAATCGTAGTAGATAATAGTGGCTCCACAGGAGGAAAGAAATCATTTGACGATATACAGTTTTGAGACCAAATTCCCAACGAGCAAAACAAAAATAATAAAATATGGCAATAATGAAAGAACGAAGATTGGAGAAGTGAGAATAAGAAAGAGAAAAATAAAAACATTGAATTTAAAACAAGGCTTCCCTCTAGTTAAATGAAAACATGTGTATCAGGTACAAGCATGTTTATTCTACTATATGCTAAATAATAGTTAATATTATATATCGGAATTGATACTCACATAAGAGAAAAATGAGGGAATCTGAGAGAACAATGTAGACTATAAAAAATATAGGAATGCATTAACATAATAATAAAACATTCAAAGTTGCCATCACTATAAAGCATGGATAATATTAATGAGGGATAAACATTCAATCGCAAATAACTGAGGATAACTGATCTAGTAATTGTGTTGATAATATCTATATCGGAACAGGACACTAAACGTTTAAAATATAAATGAGGTCAAGCCTCACATTTAATGATTGTAATCGCAATTTCAAATAACATATGAAATAGAATCAAGGAAAATAAAAACAACCAAGAATGGTCTTCAAAATTAATAATGAAATTTTTGTATCATGTGCAGGCAGTTTTCAGTATCTGCAAAATTTCTTTCATACTGCAACAACCCCCCCCCTCCCCCATAACAGGAAATAGGGTTTTAAATAGTGGTTTTTATTATAACTGTTTGATAAATGTTTTTGAAGATAGATGATAATAATAATAATAATAATAATAATAAAGTAAAATAAAACATGATAATGAAATGATTTAAATGTGGTGTCGCCTTTGCGGCCTTGATGACTTAGACTTTTTAGTCAGCCCCGAGGAAGATGATGTGTGCACTTCATGTGTTTTGCCTGTTGACGCTTGAGTGGTAATGAGGGGAATCTCGTTCCAATCCTCTGGTTGATCAGTGACTAATTACATTGGTGGGATTTATTCAGCTACTTGAGATGAAGAGGCGAGTTGTTGAACTGTCATGTTGCACCTAAAATGACTCTTCATCTTAATTAGTTTGTCCCAATTGGCAGCAGGCTTATAAGGCATAGTATTGTATTTGGTAATTGCACCACCAGTTGAGATCTGATTTGATATTTAGTGGTCGGGAGGTTTTGTTTAAGTTTTTTACTCTAGCCAAGATAGTAAAATCTTTGCAGAGTGCGTTAACAAAAGTAGTAGAGGAAGCGGATTCCTCTCCAAACATGGCCAATCAACCCAGATCCTTATCTATTGCCTTCAACTGATCAAAGAATCTTTTCTAGGAGATTTCCCAGTTCTCTTCATTCCAGAACGAAGGCACACCAAATCTCCCTAAATAATTCCACTCTTTCCTGAAATTGTTTATTTTCTTGATTACTCTATCAAACTCATTCTGCATGGCATTCATGGAAACATTCTTCTCCTCTAACATATCTAAAGAGAAAATACAGTCATCCCTCGGCAGCAGTTCAATTTCTGTAAAGGTTGTTTCCTCCAAAATTTTGACTATATCAATGATAGCATTAACATCTTCCATCCTATTCTCCAATATTTCATTTGTAGACTTTGCTTCTAAGCAGGCATTTTGTATTAAGTCCCTTTTCACATTGGGCAAGAACTGTCATGTATGCTTCAATTGCAATGATCTCTTGCCATATTCGTTTCCATATTTCTTCCTTGGCTTCCAATAGTGTTTTATTCCCGGTGACCGTGACATAAACGACTTCCTTGACATTTTTTATTTGATTTTCTCTCTCTATAATTATAGCCTGGATTTTCTCAATCTCATGATTATTTCGCCCTACAGCTACTTGTTTCCTATTCTCAACTCTAGCGATTTCTTCTTTGGTTTCCTGTAACTCTTGCTCTAACTGAGTGATTTTAATATGTAATAATTTTAGGTCTTCTGATTTAGTCATTTGGGTAGAGTCAAGAGCCTTTTTGATCGAGACTCTATATTCCTCAAGAAGTTTCAAGTGTCGTTCTTCCTTCTCCTATAATTTTGTTTAGACCACGTGTAGTTTCTCAAAGGATTTTTTTACATTCTTCCACTTTGAGCCTCATAGCAGTTTCCATTTCATGAAGACAACACTCGACTTCTTCCCTCCTTTCGAATGCTTGTATAAGAACATGGGGATTGTGGTCTGGGATCTTCAAGATTTCCTGAAGAGTTTTTATCTATTTCTCCTTCTCTTTAAGTAACTTCTTGAGGGGTGAAGTATCTTTAGGATGCCCAAATTGTCAAATGGATATCTCTTCCAATTCCTTGATTCAGTTGGTTTTAGTATGTAGGGCCATATGGGTTATATTCAGTTGTTCGGGAACCTTTTCCAACATAGCCTACGTCTTCTTGTTCCCTACTGAGGAGTCTAGGAGTTTGCGGGTCACTATCTCACCTGTTTGTTGGTGTAAGTTAATCACATCCATGTCCGACGCTTTTCCCTTATTTATGGCCAGAGAAGATGTTATGTATCCAACCACTTATTGGTTTTCTCCTGTCTCAGGTTGCAACACTATGAGGTTCAAGGTGTTCATCTCGAAATCAGCCATTAACATGAAATGGGGCCCACTCACAGGTAACATCTCCTGGGGTGATGAGGTTTCCACTGATGGGGATTGTTCGAGGACTGCAGCTAGTTCCTTTCCAAACCATATTTCTTTATTCTGCTTAGTAAATGCGTGTTGGATATCCAGGGTTTGAGTTCCAGAATATTTGTGTTCTATCTCCTTCAAGGTTTGTTTGATCTCTATGTCCAATTTCTCGATCTGCTAATCAAAATCATATGTTTCCACATCGGCTTCCATTGGTCTAACATGTTAAACTAGCTTAAATTGAGCTAATTCATTGGCTTTTCTCTTGCTCAAGGGGGCGGTAGAAAATGAAACCGAAGTTTCCACTTCTGTTGTGTGTTCCTGAATCAGCAAATGGCCGGAATCAGCTTGTAAAACTGTGTCAGTCATCCTAGTAGATGATACTGATTGTGAGTGTTCTTCTGACAGTACTAGCGAATTCGCCATTTTTTCCAATTTTGGTCTCTTTTCATGAACATAAGTCGATAATCTGGCCTATTTTTTAAGTTGTGAAATGATACCAAGTGGATCATAATGCCAAAAAGCATCTTGCGTAAAACAAAAAAAGACATTTCTTTTTCTAGGGCATCAATGGCATTCTTATTTTTAGCAATTAGAGGAGATATAGCATAAGGATAGCTAAACAATGCCCCTTTCTTTTTAGTCACAAAATGAAATTCATTAAGCACAATTTTCTCCTTTATTACCTCATCAGCAAACAGTAAATGTGCTACATACTTGGGCAGCCGGTTTGCTTGATTATCAAATGCATATAACCGTATTATAGTATAATATGGAAATAGAAACCAACTTCCAATACTCTCTTGCTCAGTCAGCCTTAGTACTTTGACTTACTCGTTCGAGATTCGATTCACTCTAGTTTTAGTTATCTTAGCTTTTAGAATATAATAAAATCAATCGATATATTGAGAATAATCCAATGGAATACGCTAAGGATACAAGACATCAGACCAACGGAGCACTTCTTTTTCACTTCCTTCAGCGTCTGTGGTATCCAATAAGAGTCCAGAGGTGAGGAAGTACGAAGGATAATTATACAAAATCAAATGAACAAGGTAGGAGAAATGTCGACATGAGCGAAAAGGAAGGGTGGTAGGCAAATCCACGGTGAGGACCAAGGCGAAGTACTTAGGAAATTTGATGGTTTGTTGGTCAAGATTAAGAGAGACAAGGTGAATTTCTAAAAACAGTGATTCGTCTACCTTAGATTCATCCACAAGGCTGAAAAGAACTACCAAAGAGATGTTAAGATCTAATAGAAGGCTTTTAACAAAGTAGTTTGGATGGGAAAAATTAGCTTTAACTCAAGGTCAAGGTTTCGGAAAAGACTGTGAAATAATTGAAGCTTAACTTCCTTGGCCCATGTTTTCTAACCCCCCATCTGATATGTCTATTACATGGGCTGGAATTCCCAACATTTTAGCAATAATTTCCTCATCAATATTTAAAAATAAAGAGTGGTTGTTTCTAAAATATATTGTTTGTTTCTCTAGTCCACAAGTTTCAACCAGTAATAATATGGAATCAGGGTTGAAATGGACCAGTGGAAGAACTGCCTGCATGATTCCAGTCCTAAGCAAGCAATGGTCATCAGCTGATATAGCTATAAATGAGGAAAGATTCCTCTTTAGGGTAAGAATGTTTGTGAGGCACACCTTGGTGTCCTGAACTCTCACCAACTCATTAACGAGGGATTCTTTTCCAACTAACTTGGCCATAACAGCTCAAAGGGAAAGACTACGACTGAAATTAAAATATGGAGAGAAATAATAACTTACACGTGAATGAATTTGAATTTGGGATGAACACAGAGTCCTGCGGTTTTGACGAAATTTCGAGCACGAGCAAACATCACGCAGAGAGCTGAAATAATGAGTGGAGTGGGGAAAATATGGCATCGCTTAGGCTTAATGGTGTTTTAGGACACTCAATAATGAAATGGACATGCGTAGAATAACCATTGGCTAGGTCACCAATCATGGCGAGCGGGACCCACACATCGCACAAAATAAAATATTTAAAGGACGCGCAAGTTGAGGCGCGAAGAACGTTGATCTGATAATGATCAACATTGAACATGTTATCGGGTCCATGAGGATGTGTTAACGAGTGGAAAACTTCATATGCGATAGGGCCCGAGAGTCGTCATATGTGTGCTTAATCGACAAATGTGAGTCAAGAAAAGGTGAAGTTCTTATTTTTCACACCTTTGAGTGCAATAGCACCTTTAGAGCTAGTTAGATTATCTTTTGAGGGTGATCGATCTGGGAGCCCGCGAGAGGTTTAAATGCATTGGGAGTTTGATATACATTATCCAGTGTGTCATTTAAAAACGTGATCATTATGGTTAATTATTGATTATCCATTAACAACATATTCACCCTTCATTCATACTCCATTATTAGAGAGATTGCTACATTACCCTATAAAGGTTGTTAAAGCTTAATATTTGTAAAAAAATTGAAGTGGCAGGAGATTTTTTCCCCAACAACATGTCACAGAACCTACAGGACACAACGAATGCTTCTAGGTTATTAACCCTTGAGACAAATTGACCCTTCATTGCACTAGAGCCTCAGTCACTCCCATGACATGGGAATTCATTTGACTGAACCCCCACTAGCCATGACAGGCATTTCATCAAACATGTTACAAATATGAATTCTACAGGTCTTAACAATAGATTTGAGCATAGGGGTCTCATAATTATTTGATAATCACTAAGAAGCGTTGATGCCTTATCACACTAACTGCATTATCATCTATTAGGTCACATAGTCATTGTTCATTCATTTACAAATCAAAACATGATGGGATCCATACATCATCGTTGTCATAAAACGTGCTCATAACTAGCATATAAACCACCTAAATAATAAGGATAAAACAACCATAGAATCCACATATAAACCAATATATTTACACATAAAATACCAAGGATAAGGAACTCTTATTAATTAATGCATAGCCTAGCCAGGTATGGGACTTCCACAAACCACTCGACCATATACTAGGCTGAACCAAATCTCTCTTTCATTCAGTCAACCTTGTGCCATATTCTAAGCATGAATGTGGGATCTCATGGAACACATCCAACAAAACCAAAACAAGGCTTCCAGAGGCCAAACCACCTCAACCCTCAACCAATGATTCCACCTCACAGACATACATCACTAACCATCACCAGATCAGTCTCTACCCAATCTGTCCAGGGATTCATAGTGTTTGTTCCGACTAAGGCTCTAGGACTAGTACCTCAACCCACAACTACTGTCAGGCTCTAGAGCATTTGTCCAACCAAGGCTCCAGGACAAGTAACTCAACCCACGAAGGGCTCCAGAGAATTTGTCCAACTAAGGCTCTAGGACTAGTAACTCAACCCAAGTTATTACAGGGCTCCAGGTGTTTATCCAACCAAGTCTCCAATAACTAATAACTCAACCCACAACTAAAGGAACATGAGAACCATCCATAAAACCAAAGTAAAGCCCACAACACCATGGTTATCTAAGAAATGGAAAGATTAGGAAAAACCACTTTCAATCCAGGAAATCCTCCTTGCCAATTACAGATCATAACTAAGAAACCACATGCATATGCCATGCATATCAAAACTCGAAAGAAAATCATACATGAAACTCGGCACCTGCAAGAAAAACCTATTGTAGTTGTTGATCCCAATTTCATATTACGCTTTCCTACTCTTCCTCTGCCTTCTTGCTTCAAAGCTCCAAGTATTCCACACTCCTCCAAGAGTACTCCAAGAAAACCCTAAGTGTCCAAGAGTATGAGAGAGAGAGAATAGAGAGAGAGCTCCAAAATTGAATTGACAAAACTCTGTCAATTGAGCCTCAGAAGCCTTTTTATTAATGAGGCATCTATTTTCTTCATTTTCCATTATTTTTCTTCATTTTCCTCCTCACATGCAACTTGTGACATTTCACCTTCCTTTTCTCATAATTTCCATTATTTTCATAAATAAACTGCCAATCAATGCCTCATGCCTTTCCAAAGCCTTTTTCATTGCCTTTGACAATTTCCATAGCCATTAATTAATCACAAGTGATCTCCATCACTATCTTTTTGTCCAACATTCAACTTGGAATACCTGTCCCGTCACCATGATTATTATTTTTCCTTTGTTAACTTTATTACATGCTTTTTTTACCAGGGATGTTACACAAGTCTTGTCAATTTGGTACGTAGACAAGGACTCAGTTCAACACAAAGGAGTTCTCAAGTCTTGTCAATTTGGTAAGAAGATCATTGTGAAAAGCATGACATAAGTAGGTAGGACTCAGTGGCTAGAACCCCACAATAGAATGGAGTAGTAGAGAGAAATAATAGGACAATTTAGGAGATGTACAAATCCATGATGGATGAAGCAGAGGTCCCACACACCTTTTGGGGAGAAGCAACACAAGCATATGTGTATTTAGAAAACAAAACACAGCTCAGGTCTAACAATGATAAGACTCCCTATGAGTTATGTAAAGGGATACCAGCATCAGTAAAACATTTCAAAGTATTCTGGAGCAAATGTTATATCAAAAGAAATGACAAGAATCTTGGAAAATTTGACTCTCAAGTTGATGAGGGTATATTTCTTGGGTACTCCATCAAAAGTAAAGGAAGCAAGTTCTTCAACAAAAAGATTGAAAGGGTGGAAGACTACATTGATATTTTAGTGATTGAAATACTACCATGATCAGAGCCATCTAGAGAAAATAAGAACTCGGATGGAGAATAAAATTCAACCACTATATTCTCAAACTAGGAAGAAGTAGAAGCAGAGGAGGAAGATGAAGTAGTAAGTACAACATAGAGACCCAAAAATCCTTCCAGGTATGTGCAGAAATAACATCTAGAAAGTAAAATTATTGGTGATGAAATACTTGGTGTTCCCTCTGTATTTTTCTTTTAGTGAAAATAATTTGCTCTTATCACCGATCATGTTCTTAGAACAACCATTATCTACATACAATATTTTTTCTTTGTTATACACGGATAAGGTCAGTCCACACTCCATGGATTTCTTAGTCTTCTATCTCCAACTCTTCTTGTCCTTGAGGAAAGTGTTTTTCCAAGTACACTATGATTTAGAAGGGTATTCAAACCTACTCATGCACTAACTTTCCTTCTACCCAAAATCATTAAATTTAAAACATTTAACTTCATTCTTTAGAGGAGAGAAGGGAATTTGATTCCTAGGGAAAGGTTTCTAAGTTCTAGAATTCTGATAATTTATGTATCTTGTAATTTCATCTCTTTCAAAATTGAATCTTTTGAAATTAATAGCCTTATGTCCAAATATATGGCATTTATAGCAATGACCATAAAACAAATATGGGTACCGGAATTTGGAAAATTGACGAATTTAAGTTGGTCACAGGTACCTCAGTTGTCTTGTTGATTGGTTCATTTATTTATGATGTGATTCTTTTGAGAAGTTAGAATTATTGTTCCAATGTTGAGTGTCTCTTGGCTTGATTTTTTATATTCATTTATTCTACCTTGAATCACCTTTTCATAGCTATGGGGGTATACAAATATTGCAAACCTGAAAGTCATCTTTCCCATATAAGAATTATGTGATTCAAAATATCCCAAGCATGTCTTGTTCTAAAAATTACTTTGATAGATCAAAATGTGCTTTAACTTATTTTTCCATTTAGCAAACCTTTTTTCCAAATCCTTCTAAGAGTTTAACCTCTCAAGATATGTTCCCAAGGAGACAATTTTTTCTTATAGACTATGACAGTTCTCCTCCCATTCTAGAATCAAATCATGAAGAACATCTTCCTTTCGTTTTTCTTCCTCTAAATTTAATTTTAGGGATAGAATCTCTCCTTTACATGTTTCAGAGATCATCTCCTCATTTTTATTCATTAACTCTTGTTTTAAGATTTTATTCTCCTCCGCTAGCTTTTCACTTTTTTTTTGTTTTTTCCTCTAATCACAGACCTAAGTTGTCTTTATTTTAATGGATTCTTAAATATTTTCTATTTGATAAACAAAATCCTCATTTTCTGAGTTATACATACCTTATTCATCTTGCAACATCT
>APFE031616912.1:48593-64128 GCA_000404065.3 Pinus taeda
TTTCTTAACAAACAAATTAAAAGAAGAGTTTTTGTTCCAATGCACTCAAAACGAGACAACTAGTTATTTTCACAAAAATTTCCCTTTTCTTTCAAATGCTCAAATGCTACCAAAACAAACTTTTTCAAAAGATATTTTTGTATTTTTTATAAAAACACTCAAAACTATGACTAAAGCAAATCTTGAGAAAACTATGAATAAAGCAAATCTTAAGATCTACAAACTATAAAAAACTACTTGAAGTAAAATCTTACACAATGTTTTTTTTAAGGATGTTTTACTTGGTGATAAGAAAACCAAGGACTAACTTGTCCAGAATCACAAATCAGTCAAAAAACAAGTGATTTTTTGTTCTCTTTTGTAAAAATGAAATCCAAACTTTTAACACAAGTTTTTCGAAGTTTCGCAAAGAGAAAACACAAGATGGATTCCTCAACAAAGGTAGATTTTGCAAATGGTTAGACTCATAAGAAGGCCAGTAAAAACCAAGGTGATCTGAGGCTTCTACACTTCTAAGCTCTGAGCTACTACACGACCAAAATGAAAATCAATACCGGCAACCAAAACTTCTAGGAATTTCACTGAAAACCCTAACACCAATGGAATTAAACCAAGGAAATATTTTAACAAGTCACATGCAAGTCTGGGCAGAGGATAACAACATCTAAACCAAAATAAAACTAATTGAAAGAGTAAAATTTAAGTTTTTCAAAATTTTAGCAGGGTCCGCAGGTTCAGAGTTTACACAGGTGTGTGCACACTCTATGTGCAAAGTAAACATGCGTATAAGTACGCACTGTGATACAAGCACAGGGTGCGGGTTTCTCCTAAAGTTATGAAAAGAAAAAACAAAACCTAGATCCACTATATCCACCCAATTCCACACACAACAAGCCAAAAACAGAAACCAAAACACCAGTTTCTCAGGTCAAAGTAAAAACAAGGAAAACAATCAATTCCCCAGTATGGTCGCCATTTTGTCACACAGAATGAGTCGAGGTTGCGGACAAGATCGACCTTCCTAGTATCTGAAGATATCTAGTGACAAGCAAGACAATCAAAAACTATCGTTCTCTAAATATGCAATCAAAAACAAAGGCAAACAAGTGTTTTAGGCCTACCTTGGGTACTATGTACATGTGGTATTGTGTATAGGTGGTGCAGTGTACATGTGGTGTTGTATGCACCTTGTGCAGGTGGTGTCTTCTACATGTGAATGTGTGCACACATTGTGCAGGTGGTTCTGATGTACAATTGGTATTGGTGTACGCATGGTATTATGTGCATGTCATACATGTTGTGTTGTATACATGTGGTACTATGTATGTGCATTGTGTAGTCGTCGTATCGTGACATGTGTATTTATTGTGTTGTACTCAACGTGGGTACATGTATTGTGTGGCATTGTACATTGAGTATAGATGTATGATTTGTATTGTATATGAGGTGTATGTGTATGCATTTTGGGTGTCGCATGTTGTGTACATATGTATGTCTTGTGATTACAATGTGTACGTATATGTGTTGTGTTGTGTTGTACACCGGACGTAGGAGTATGTATTGTGTTGTGTTGTACACTAGGTGTAGATGCATGTATTGCATGGTGTTATATGTCATGTGTGGTGGTATGGGTGTGATGCACACTATGTGCATGTGCACATGGTTGAGGTGAAGGCACTGGGTGTTTGTCTGGTCTGGGAACCAATCTAGTGTGCATACGAAATAAGAACAAAGGCAGAAGTAAGAATTGATTAAAGGATAAGTATAGGTATATTATTTCATTTTTATTATGCATGTGATTTATGATTCTAATACATGATGATTACATGTGAATTATTATTCTGGTTTATGATGGCTACATGCGATTTATGATTTTGATCTATGATGGTTATGTTTTGAGCTAACCTGATGAGATGTTTTTATACATGTTGATTTGGTCAAATAAGAAAGTTTGACTTGTTGTGACAGGAAGCGAACATGATTGCAGATGTATCTTATTGACGAGCTACCAATGAGGTGTGATGTGAATTTTTTTCAATTTATTTTAAATATAATGGAAGTTATGTACATGGTACAAGAATGCATGAAATACCTAGTTGGGTGATTGAAATCGAATGCGAGAATTTGCAGCAACAAAAGGAACTAGAAAATGCAACAGTATTCTAGTAAAGTATTCAGGAACAGGGCCATTATGGGACACTGGTACCCAATAATGTCGATTGATTCCCATGAGCATGCTATGACCGTGTCACACGGAATGAGTCGAGGTTGCGGACAAGATCGACCTTCCTAGTATCTAAAGATATCTAGTGACAAGCAAGGCAATCAAAAACTATCTTTCTCTAAATATGCATTTAAAAACAAAGGCAAACAAGTGTTTTAGGCCTACCTTGGGCCCAATGCAAGTTTGTGTAAGCCTCGCTCCCTCGCTCCAAATGAGCTTCCTTGAAGTGTAATTCTACAAACACAAACAAGCAAACAAAATAAATAGCACCTGAAAAGCCAATATCATAAAGCATATTCATCATAATGATCAAGGAGATTATGAAACAAACCACATAAGACAATTTGTTGAGAAAAATGAATCTGATTGTATTAATTCAAATGAAAGAAGAACTTTACAACCTGTGCCTTGATGCTGTACAAGCTCCTCCCAGGGTCCGACAAGAAGTCTCCTCTACTTTGACAAGTTTCACTCACTTCTCAATGAAACCAAAAGGTATGTGATCTCTCCTCTCAAGTTTAACTAGGAAGTCCCAATTCCATCAGCATTTCCCCTCAAAAATGTTCAGCTTCTAACCTCTTCAGCAACTGACCCAATGCCTTAATTTATAGTGCAATGGAGGGAAGTTACTAGGTCCTCCTTCAAAGGGATAAAGCCCTCCTTCAAAGGGATAGCTCCTCCTATCAAGGGATTAGCTCCTTCTCTTTTGGGATGCGTGAACCACCTTGGAGTGAACAATCCACGTCAAAATTCCTTCTAGAAGCATCTAGAATTAACCCAAAGTGAGTTTTTTAGAATAAAATTGTGCCTTTTTAACTTTTACAGGGGTACGCACCCACCCCTTTACAGACAGAGCATGCAGATACGTAGGTAATATGAACAAAGGGTGTGGGCCTGTAGGCAAAAGTGAGAGAAAGTGCGGAACCAGAGTTTTATTGATTTTCAATGTCTTTCTCTCATTTGCAAAGCTTGACATGAAGAGCTAAGGTCTGAGACTTGCTTAAGAGGCCAGTATAAGTGATGATAGACCCATACTGACTGCAAATAGTCATGGTGACGATATTTTTGTGTAACACACGACGTACCGGTACATTGTCAATATTGAGCAGAAGTTTAAATAGAAAAAGTGGGACTTTGGATCTTTGAATCCGAAGTAAGGAAAAGGCACCCCCAAACCCCATAACAAAGGGCCAAGCCAAGGCGGGGCTACACAGGACAGCCTGCCGAAGCTACAAGCAAAGGACAACACCATGAAGAAAAAAGAAGGTCATGGGAAAATGGTGTGAGTTCCATAAGGTCTCCACTCACAATACAAGTGAGTGTCAGGCCAAGAATCAACTAGTGGCTGAGATGAAGGCTTCTGAATCAGATGCATGTTCAGAATCTGAATTAGAACCCGATAAGGGAAATGATAGGGGGAAGAAAATCATTGTTGCGGAGCCCAGTGCCACTACGGCCACCACCAAGATCCAGAATATTGAGCCTGAAGATCCAGAGGGAGGGGGAACGCCTCTTCCATTTAGAGATGTTGGTGAAGGGTTCTCCGTTGCAGTTCATCGTCGACAGTGGGAGCCAAAATAAACTCATTTTAATAGAGGTTATGAAGTAGTTGGGCCTAAAGACTACAACACATCCACAGTCGTACACCATCGGGTGGCTTCGCCAAGGATGAGATCTTCATGTCAACCAGAAGTGTCACCTTCCCTAAAACATCAAGCCCTTCACGAATGAGGTACTATGTGATATTTCTCCTCTTGAAGTTTGTGATGTATTGTTAAGACAACCCTACTTGTGGAAGTGACATGTTGTATATGAGTCTAGACCTCACTCTGTGATTATTACCTTGTCCAACAAGTTGTACAAGATACCGGAGGTAGCCCCGCCAACTGCCATCTCTTTGATCACTGCAAAGAAATGCACTAAGGTCATTTCTCAAACCAAGAAATTTGTTTTCCTTATGATTCATCGTCAGGGCAAGAACAAGGTTATGGCCACAACTTCTAGGTAGGGCTCCTCTGCACAACAACAACAGATAGACAAGGTTGTGGAGGAGTACAGGGATATTTTCTCCTCACCTACAGGGGTACCTCTACACGGTCAGGTCAAGCACTCCATCGATCTGACCCTGGGCGTGCCACTACCTAATGGACGATCTATCGGTGCTTTGTTATAGAGAATGATGATATCATGAGGCAGATTTAGGAACTATTGCAGAAAGGGCACATCAGGCCAAGCTCATCACCCTGTGGGAGATCAATTGTATTGGTACAGAAGAAGGATGGGACCTGGAGGCCCTGTATTGACTACCGAGCGTTGAACAAGACCAATGTCTAGAATAGGTACCCAATCCCACAGATTGATGACCTTCTTAACCATCTCAAAGGGGCCAAATATTTCAGCAAGATTGACTTGAAGTCGGGTTATCACCAGGTGCCTATCGAACCCTCTGATGTGTGGAAGAATACCTTGAAATAGAACAAGGGCTTTTTCGAATGGTTGGTCATGCCATTCGGATTGATGAGTGCCCCTGCAACCTTCATGAGATTGATGGACGACATCTCGCAACCCTTCACCAATGCATTCATGGTGGTGTATTTAGATGACATCTTGATCTTCATCTAGAGTTGGGACAAGCACCTCCACCATATTCGATAGGTCCTTCAAACACTGCGACAACGCAAGTTATGTGCTAACTTGGAGAAATGCACCTTTGGCTTTGTCCAGGTTCAATATTTGGGGTACATAATTGATGAGCAGGGTGTACATGTCGACCCATCTAGGACACAAGTCATTCGGGATTGACCAGCCCCAACCACTCTAACAAAGCTCAGCATCTTTTTTGCGTCTTGAAAACTTCTATCATAGGTTCATGTTGGGGTTCTCTCATATCACTTGGCCTTTAAGTCAAGTCACCAAGGGTGGAGCAAAAGAAATTTTTTTTTGGTCTGAAACCCAACAAAAAATGTTCTCTGATTTGAAGAATCGCCTTTGTTCTACACTAGTGATCACATTACCATACCTGCAACAACCATTTTAGATTGACACAGATGCCTCCAACTATGCTATTGGTGCAGTTCTTACTCAGCATGGGCATCCAGTGGCTTACCACAGTGATACACTTTCAGATAGAGTCTGAAAGTACCCCACTTATAAAAAAGAAATGTATTCCATCATGCAGGTATGTGTCAATGGAAGCGTTACATTCTGGGGAAGGAAACAGTCATCCACATAGACCACCGACCTCTATAGTCCATACAGACACAAGGGAAGTTGCAGAATGATCGTCATCAAAAATGTTCCACCTACCTGCAACATTTCCATTTGGACTTTAAGTATAAGAAGGGAAGCACCAATAACGTCGTTGATTTCCTCAGTCATCCACCGATCATGGCACTGATCACTGTGCTTGAATCCTATGGGCAAAAGACATGGGGGTGGTCGCTTCTTTACAAGAGCAATCTAGAATTCAACAGCACATACCAGACACTCCTGGAAGGGAAGCAAGTTCCAAATTTTCACCTTCACGATGCACTACCATGCCACATGGGACACGTCTATGTTCCTTCAAGCGAGGGTGCTAAGATGATTTGGGAGGTGCACTACAATCAGGTCACTGGACATTTAGAAGTAGAGAAAATTGTGGTTGTATTGCAGAATTATTTTTATTGGCCAAAACTTCGTCAGGATGTTGGGAAGTACATTAGATCCTGCACCATTGCCAAACCAACCATCAAGAAGCAAGGCCTGTATACTCCTCTACCTAATCCTAGTTGACCTTGGGAATCCATCTCCATGGATTACATGTCAGGCCTTCCTTCTACTAAGCATGACAACGATTGCATTTTCGTGGTCATCGATAGATTCTTGAAGATAGCCATCATGGCGGTTTGCAAGAAGAGTATCACAGTAGAGGCCACTTCTAAGCTCTTCTTTGAGAGAGTGTGTTACACTTTAGGATCCCACATTCCATTGTCTCAAATCGGGATAGCATATTCCTAAGTGCATTTTGGTCAAGTCTCTAGTCGATGTTGGATAAAAAACTTACTAAGTCCAAGGCTTTCCATCACCAAACCGATGGCCAAACAAAGGTTGTCAACATGATGATCATAGACATTCTACGTATTTACAACTTGAAGAGTCCATGCACATGGGATGAAAACCTACCATATGTCCAACACAGCTACAACAGATCTTTCAACAGCTCAACAGGCCATAACCCCTTTCAGTTAGGGCTGGTATTTCAGCCATTATGTCCCATTGATGTGGCCATACCATTTGCAGCTACTCAGGTAGATTTAGCTCATGTCTAGTCTGAAGCCGATAGGGCTAGCAGATTCATTGAGCGCATTCAATACATCCACCTATAGGTCCATGATATATTGGACAAAGCCAATGCTAAGTATAAGTAGTGCCATGATAAGCATTGGGTGCCTCACAAGTTCTAGGTGGGCGACAAAGTTTGGCCACATTTGTAGAAGGAGCACCTCGCTGGACCCCACCACAAGCTTCACCCCCTCCGATATGGGCCATACACCATCACCAAGGTTGTAGGGGACGATTCCTTCGAACTTAGAATTCCACCGTTCCTTGGTCCGCACACAACATTCAATGTGGATCACCTTTGGCCACACTTCCACCATTGCTAGACACATATGATGTTGTAGAATAATTCACACCAACATAGCTAAACCCAGATAATGGACACATAGATCAAGAACACTCGCCAGCAGAAGATCCAACTATATCGGGTTGTCAAAGCTGGCCAACTCCTTCACCAAGGCAAATGGCTCACCAGGGACCAAGTTCAGTAGAAGTTCCCCATCTCATGGAGGCACTCAACACAATTGGGACCATTGCTTCCTAACGGGGCAGGAATGATCCAGGTGGATATTGGTGGCCACCCGCTTATTCCAGTTGGACCCCCAACACCGTCTCTTTTAGTTTTTTGGTTTCCTTAATTGTAGCACAGTTTAATATTTTTGACATTTTTTCGGGTCTCGAACTTTTGGAGCCATTTTGAGGCCCTAAACGACGTTTTTAGGGGAACCGGAGAGACCAATATCTTCTTACATTGGTTTACCATTTTTTTTCGGCCTTCACTTCGACATCTTCGAAAAGGGGTCTTATGATAGTCAAACAGAGATCGTATGCCAAAGTTACGACCCCAAGAATTTGATGTACCAATTTACCCAAATGGGGTCCACAGTTTTGGCACTTCATCTCCTCGAGTTAGTTTTTTGGATGTCTATGGTTTTCCATTGTTTCTCAATAATAAATAGGCCTTTGAGCCTCATTGTAACATAGTTCAGAGACATGTAGTTGCCACATCTCTTCTTAGAGATAAGCTACCATCACCTGAGCTATCTTATTTCCATTTTGCTTCTGAGCATAGTTCAATATTTTTCCATTAATGAAATGAAGTGTTTTTATGTTGCATCTCTGTATTTATGATTATATCTGTAAGTTGTTGTGTTCCTGGTTAAGTTTGGATCAATGGTATCAAAGGGCCTTCTCTTTTTCTATTTTTCTTTGCATGTCCCCAACAAGGTCAGGGTATAAGGAGTTACGGCTCGATCTGGTTGAACCATTGTAAAATCAACCTCACAAAACCCGATGACCTCCCATGGCAAAAGAAAAGAATGACGAGGGGGCAAGTGATCCTCTTAAAATTTTGATCAAGGAAGCCCTCGAGTGACGAAGGGACACGATGATGGATAACTTTGCCAAAATCCTTTGATGACTACCCACATGCGATGCATCTTCATCCAGCAACCACTTTGGAGGCGCCACTCCTTTTTAGGTACAAGTTAATTTCGATATTCCCATATTTGAAGGCCTAATAGATGAAAACACCATAGATAAATGGTTAAATCTATTGGAAGGATATTTTTCAATTCATGAATTTTCCAATTGGGAAAATATTACTTTTTCACTTCTCAAAGTTGCCCCACACGTCAAGCACTGGTGGGAAACCTACTGTGAACAAAAGGATGAGAGTGAACCCTCATTGTTTTCAGTCACACCCACTTGGGATTCTTTCTGAGACGCCATCAAGGATCAATATTATACTTTTAGGAGCTATGAAGATAAATACATAAAGTGGACCATGCTACGGCAGGGAAGGGACCAAGATGTGCCAGAGTTCACAAATATTTTCCATACCATTCGCACGAAGCTGGGTATGAAGGTGATGCAGATTTAAATAGGAACGCAACAAATTATAGCTATAACCATGAATATAAAGATGTAGTAGAAATAACACTTCATTTCATTAATATCAAATACTGAAATATGGTTACAAACATAATGGAAATAAGACTAGCTCAGGCGATTGTAGCTTATCTCTGAGAAGAGATGTGGCGGCTACATGTCTTTGAACTGCGTTACAATGAGGCTCAAGGGCCTTTTTATTATTTAACAATAAGAGAAAACCCTAAACAACCAAAACCCTAACCCGAGGAGATGTAACACCAAGAGTTTATGGGCCCTGTTGGGGTGAGTTGGACAACCAACTTCTCGAGGTTGTGACTTGGTCATATTATCTCCATTTGATGTGCATGATAACCTATTGGAAATATCTCTCTGAGGACTATGATGAAAAATATGGTTTTAGGCAATAAATCATTGGTGGTAGATTTCCAAAAAAATGTCATTTAGGGCCTCAAAACGGCTCTGGAAGTTTAGGACCCGAAAAACAGCTAAAAATAGTAAATTGTGCTACAATTAAGGAAACTGAAAAATTGAAAGAACAATGGTGGGGGTCCAACTGGAATTTTCGGGTGGCCACCAATATCCACTTGGATCATTCCTTCCCCCTTGGGAAGCAATGGTCCCCATTGCGTTGAGTTCCTCCATGAGATGAGAAAACTTATGTTGAACTTGGTCCTTGGTGAGCCACTTGCCCTAGTGAAGGAGTTGGCCTGCTTTAACAACTTGATACAGTTGGATCTTCTGCTGGCGAGTGTGCTTGATCTATGTGTCCATGATCCAATCAGTAGTGGCTTATTCCATGCAATATGGGTTTAACTCTGTAGGTGTAAGTTGTTCTACAATGTCTGACGTGCATAGCAATGGTGGGTAAGTATGGTTGAAGGCAGACCACATTGAACACTGGGTCTAAGCCAAGGAATGGGGGAATGCTAAGCTCAAATGCATTGTCTACCACAACCTTGGTAATGGTGTAAGGACCATATCGGAGTGGTCTGAGTTTACGATAGGCTCCGGTAAGGAATTCCTTCTACAAATGCAACTCTGGGTCTCTTTTGTAGAGAAGTGGCCAATCAAAAGTCTCGTGCCCTAAAGAGATGAGCACGATGGTTAATGCCATAATCGGTGGTCAGCTGAGGTAGTCTGTAACATTATTAGTGCTACCCTTCTTATACTTCATATTCAAATGGAACTGCTGCAAGTATGTGGACCACTTTTGATGGCGACCATTCTGCAACTTCCCTTGCATCTGTATGAACTGCATGGGTCGGTGGTCCGTGTGGATGACTGTTTCCTTCCCCAAAATGTAATGCTTCCATTGTCAGCAAGCCTGCACAATGGAATACATCTCTTTGTCATAAGTGGGATACTTCTAGACTGTGTCTGAAAGTGTCTCACTGTGATATGCCACTAGATACCCCTATTGAGTAAGGACTGCCCCAATAGCATAGTCAGAGGCATCTGTCTTAATCTCAAATGGTTGTTGCAAGTCTGGTAAAGTGAGCACGGGTGCAGAGCAAAGGCGATGTTTCAACTCTGTGAATGCCTTTTGTTGAGATTCAGACCAAAATAATTTTGCTTTCACTCCTCCCTTGGTGACTTGACTCAAGGGCCAAGTGATATGAGAGAATCCCAACACGAATTTGTGGTAAAAATTGGCAAGACCTAGAAAGCTACGAAGCTCTATCAGATGGTTGGGGCTGGCCAATTTTGAATGACTTGGATCTTGTTTAGATCCACATGCACCCCTCGTTCATCAATAATGTATCCCAGATATTGAACCTAGGTCATGCCAAAAGTGCATTTCTCCAAATTGGCACACAGTTTGTGTTGTTGTAGTGTTTGGAGAACCTGTCAGATGTGGTGGAGGTGCTCTTCCCAACTCTGGCTGAAGATCGGGATGTCATCCAAGTATACCACTACAAATGATTTGGTGAATGGCCGCAAAATGTCATCCATTAGCCTCATGAAGGTTACAGGAGCATTCGTCAACCCAAAAGGCATAACCAACCATTTGAAAAGGCCCTCATTGGCTAAGGTAGACTTCCACACATTGGAGGGCTCGATTGGTACCTAGTGATAGCCAAATTTCAAGTTGATCTTGTTGAAATATTTTCCCCCCTTCAGTTGGTCCAGAAGGTCATCAATCTATCAGATCGAGTACCTATTCCAGACAGTGATCTTGTTCAATGCCTGGTAGTCAATACATAGTCTCCAAGTCCCATCCTTCTTCTATACCAACACGATCAGGCTCCCACAGGACAATGAAATCAGATGGATGTGACCTTTCTGCAATAGCTCATGAATCTACCTCTTGATTTCATTACTTTCCAAAACGAAGCACCAATAGATTTGTCCATTGGGCAGCAATGCACCTAGGGTCAGATCGATGGAGTGCTTGACCTGATAGTGTAGAGACACCCTTGTGGGGGAGGTGAATATTTCCTCGTACTCCTCCATGACCTTGTCCATCTGTTGTTTCCATGTAGAGGGGCCCTATCTGGAGGTCGTGGCCACCGTCTTCTTCTTTCCTTGAGGGCATATCATCAAGAAAACAAATTTCTTGGTTTTGGAAATGAGCTTACTGCATTGTTTTGCAGTAACCAAAGAGATGGCAGTAGGCAGTGCTATCATCGGTATCTTGTACAAATTATTTCCCAAAGTAACAATAAAAGCACAAGGCCTTGACTCATAGACAACATGTCACTTCCATAAGTATGGTTGGCCTAATAATACATCACTAACATCAAGGGGAGCAACATCACGTAATACCTCATTCATGAAGGGCTTGATGTTATATAGAAGGCAACACTGCTGGATCATGTGAAGATCTCGTCCTTGGCGAAGCCACCCAATGATGTACGGTTGTGGATGTGTTGTGGTTGATAAGCCTAGCCGCTTCATGACCTCTACCAAAAAGAGGTTCTTTTGGCTCTCACTATCGACAATGAACTATAGTGGGGAACCCTTTACCCACATCTGGGAGTGGAAGATGTGCTCCTCCTCCTCTAGATCTTCAAGTTCCTCCTTCTAGATCTTCGTGGTGGCAATGGTGGCATTGGGCTCCGCATCGATAATCTACTTCCCTTTGTCATTCCCTTGTCGGGTTCTGACTTAGAGTCGTAACATGCATCTGATTTTGAAGCCTTTAGCTCAACCACCAGTGACTGCTTGTCCCAACACTCACTTGCGTTGTGAGTGGAGCTCTTATGGAACTCATACCACTTTCTTGTGTCCTTCTTCGGCTTCGCGGAATTGTTCTTTGCTTGCAGCTTTGGCAGGTTGTCCTAGGCCACCTCGCCTTAGATTTGTCCTTTTTTCTACGGTTTGGGGGCACCTTTCCCTTGCTTTGGATTCACAGATCCAAAGTCTCGCTTCTTCTGTTTAAACTTTTTCTTTATCTTGACCACATATTGGTATGTCGTGCCAAGCGAGGAGATGTCTAGGAATTCCATCTTGCCCTGGATGTACATGTGCAAGAAGCTGAGGTACTTGAGAACCAAATCCTTCTCAGAATCCTTAATACCCAAATTTGTGCGAAGGGTATGAAAAACATTGGTAAACTCCAGCACATCTTGGTCCCTTCCCTGTCGTAGCATTGTCCACTTTATGTATCTATCCTCATAGCTCCTAATAGGGTAGTACTTCTCCTTGATGGCATCCCGAAAAGAGTTCCAAGTGGGTGCAGTTGAAAACAATGAGTTCGTACTTTCATCCTTCTACTCACAGTAGGTTTCCCACCAGTCGTTGACGTGGGGTGCTACTTTTAGAAGTGCAAAGATGATATTTTCCCAGCTGGAAAAATCATGAACGGAAAAATATCCTTCTAGCAGATTTAACCATTTATTTACAACGTATACATCTATCTGACCCTCAAAGATGGGAATGTCAAAGTTAACTTGTACCTTAATGGGTGTCGCACTTCTAGAGTAGCTGCCAGAAGTAGAAGTGTCCCCCCTGGGTAGCCTCTAAAGGATCTGGGCAAAGTTGTCCATCATCGCATTCCTATGTCTCTTAAGGGCTTCCCCGAGAAAGATTTTGATAGGATCTCCTATCCCCCTCGTCTTTATTTTCATCTGACATGGGAGGCCGTCAAGATTTGCGAGGCTGGTCTTATAAAGACTCGACTAGTTCAAGCCCTAAATCCTTATATCCCGACCTCGTTGGGGACATGCAAAGAAAAAATAGAAAGACCAGACTGCTTTGATAGCAATGATCCGGATTTAAACAGGAATGCAAAAAATTACAGATATAACCATGAATACAAAGATGCAGTAGAAATAACACTTCATTTCATTAATATCAAATACTGAAATATGCTTACAAACATAATGGAAATAAGGCTAGCTTGAGCGATAGTAACTTATCTTTGAGAAGAGATGTGGGGGCTACATGCCTCTGAACTGTGTTACAATGAGGCTCAAGGGCCTTTTTATTATTGAACAATAAGAGCAAACCCTAAACAACCAAAACCATAACCCGAGGAGATGTAACACTAAGAGTTTACGGGCCCCATTGGGGTGAGTTGGACAGCCAACTTCCCGGGGTCACTACTTGTTCATATTATCTCCATTTGATGCGCATGATAACCCTTTGGAAAGATCTCTCCAAGGACTACGACAGAAAAGACGATTTTAGGAAAACAATTGTTGGCAGTAGATTGCCAGAAACACATCATTTAGGGCCTCAAAATGGCTCCGAAAATTTAGGACCCAAAAAACTGCTAAAAATAGTAAACTGTGCTACAATTAAGGAAACTGAAAAACTAAAATAAACAGTGGTGGCGGTCCAATTGTAATTGACGGGTGGCCACCAATATCGACCTGGATCATAAGAATACTAAGCAACATTTGGTGCTCAAGTACCACAGATGTCTGCATAAGTACATCTAGGACGAGATGGAGTTCTTGGACATTTCCTTGTTGGGCACAACGTATCGGTACACTGTCAAGATTGAGTAGAAGTTTGAACAGAAGAAGTGGGACTTTGGATCTGTGAATCTGAAGCAAGGAAAAGGTGCCCCCAAACCACATAACAAAGGGCCAAGACAAGGAGGGGCTATCCAGAACAACCATTCGAAGCTGCAAGAAAATAACAACACCACGAAGGCAAAGAAGGACATGGGAAAATGGTGAGAGTTCCATAAGATCTCCACTCACAATACAAGTGAGTGTTAGGCCAAGCAGTCACAAGTGGCCGAGATGAAGGCTTCTGAATCAAACACATGTTCTGACTTTGAATCAGAACCCGATAAGGGAATTGACAAAGGGAAGCAGATCATTGATGCAGAGCCCATTGCCACCATGGCCACCACCAAGATCCAGAAGATTGAGCCTGAAGATCTAGAGGAGGGGGAACACCTCCTCACTGATAGATATGGATGAAGGGTTCTCTATTCCAGTTCATTGTCAGCAGTGGGAGCCAAAAGAACCTCATTTCAGCAAAGGTCGTGAAGCAGCTGGGCCTAAATACTACATCACATCTATAGTCGTACACCATCGGGTGGCTTCACCAAGGATGAGATCTTCGCGTTAGCCAACAATGTCGCCCTCCCTACAACATCAAGCCCTTCACGGATGAGGTATTGTGTGATGTTTCTCCTCTTGAAGTTTGTGATGTTTTGTTAGGACAACCATACTTGTGGAAGTGACATGTTGTATATGAGTTTAGACCTCACTCTATGATTATTACCTTGGCCAATAAGCTGTACAGGATACCGGAGGTAGCTCTGCCTATCACCATCTCTTTGATCACTACAAAGAAATGCAATAAGATCATTTCCCGAACCAGGAAATTTGTTTCGCTTATGATTTTCCCTCGGGGAAAGAAGAAGGTTGTGGCCACGACTTCTAGGCAGGGCTTCTCTACACAGGAGTAGCAGATGGACAAGGTTGTGGAGGAGTATAGGGATATTTTCACCTCAACTAAAGGGGTACCTCTACACTGTCAAGTCAAGCACTCCATCAATCTGAAACCGAGCGCGTCGCTGCCCAACGGGCTGATTTGTCGATGCTCTATTATGGATAATAATGAGATCAATAGGCAGATTTAGGAACTATTGCAGAAAGGGCACATCAGGCCAAGCTCATCACCTTGTGGGAGCTCGATTATATTGGTACAGAAGAAGGATGGGACCTGGAGGCTCTGTATTGACTACCGATCATTGAACAAGATCACCGTCCGAAATAGGTACCCAATCCCATGGATTGATGACCTTATTTACTAGCTCAAGGGGGGCAAATATTTCAGCAAGATTGACTTGAAGTCAAGCTATCACCATGTGCCTATCGAACCCTCTAATGTGTGGAAGGATGCCTTCAAATCCAAGGAGGGCCTTTTCGAATGGTTGGTCATGACATTCGGATTAACGAATGCCCCTACAACCTTCATGAGACTGATGGAAGACATCTTGCGACCCGTCACCAATGAATTCATAGTGGTGTATTTAGATGACATCTTGATCTTCAACTAGAGTTGGGACAGAGTTGGGACGAGCACCTCCACCATATTTGATAGGGCCTTCAAACCCTGCGACAACACAAGTTGTGTGCTAACTTGGAGAAATGAACCTTTGGACTGACCTAGGTTCAATATCTAGGGTAAATAATTGATAAGAAAGGTGTACATATGGACTCATCCAAGATACAAGTCATTCAGGATTGGCCATCCCCAACCACTCTAATAGAGCTCTGCATCTTTTTTGGGTCTTGCCAACTTCTACTATAGGTTCATGTTGGGGCTCTCTCACATCACTTGGCCTTTAAGTCAAGTCACCAAGGGCAGAGCAAAATAAAAGTTTTTTTGGTCTGAAACCCAACAAAAAGCATTCTCTGAGTTGAAGAATCGCCTTTTTTCTGCACCAGTGCTCACATTACCGGACCTGCAACAACCATTTGAGATTGAGATAGATGCTTCCAAATATGTTATTTGTGTGGTTCTTACTCAGCATGGGCATCTAGTGGCTTACCACAGTGAGACACTTTCATACATAGTCCGAAAGTACCCCACTTAAGACAAAGAAATGTATTCCATTGTGTAGGCCTGCTGTCAATGGAAGCATTACATTTTGGGGAAGGAAATGGTCATCCACACAAACCACCGACT
>APFE031616912.1:64253-85349 GCA_000404065.3 Pinus taeda
TTGATTGCCTCAGCCAACCCTTGGTCATGGCGTTGATCACTGTGCTCGACTCCTGTGGCACGAGACATCGGGGTGGATGCATCTTTACAACAGCGATCTAGAATTCGACTGCACATACCAGAAACTCCTGGAAGGGAAGCAAGTTCCAGTTTTTCACCTTTAGGATGCACTGTTACGCCACCTATGACACATCAGTTCGATCTAGAATTCGACTGCACATACCAGACACTCCTGGAAGGGAAGCAAGTTCCAGTTTTTCACCTTTAGGATGCACTGTTACGCCACCTATGACACATCAGTTTTCCTTCAAGTGAGCGTGCCAAGATGATTTGGGAGGTGCACTACAGTCAAATTGATGGATATTTCGAAGTAGAGAAAACAATGGCGGTATTGTAGAAGTATTTTTATTATCCGAAACTTACTCAAGATGTTGGGAAGTACATTATATCCTGCACCGCCTGCGCCATTTCCAAACCAACCATCAAGAAGCAAGACCTGTATACTCCTCTACCTACTCCTAGTCGACCTTGGGAATTTTTCTCCATGGATTACATGTCAGGCCTTCCTTCTACTAAGCTTGGCAACGATTGCATTTTCGTGGTCGTCGACAACTTCTCTAAGATGGCCATCATGGCAACCTACAATAAGAGTATCACAATAGAGGCCACTGGTAAGATCTTCTTTGAGTGAGTGTGGGTACACTTTGGGATCCCACAGTCCATTGTCTTAGATCAAGACAGCAGATTCCTAAGTGCATTTTGGTCAAGTCTCTGGTCGATGTTGGATACAAAACTTACTAAGTCCACGACTTTCCATCCCCAAACTGATGGCCAAATAGAGGTTGTCAACAGGATGATCGTACACATTCTACACATGTACAACTCGAAGCATCCACGCACATGAGATGAAAGCCTCCCCTATGTCCAGCACAGCTACAACAGAGCTTTCCACATCTCAACAGGACACATCTCCTTTTAGGTAGGGCTAGGATTTCAACCATTATGTCCCATTGATATGGCCATATCATTTGCAGCTACTCAGGCAGATTCAACTCATGTCTAGTCAGAAGTGGACAGGGCTAACAAATGTATTGAGCAAATTCAATACATCCACCATTAGGTCCATGAGATATTGGACAGAACCAATGCTAAGTACAAGTAGTGCCATGATCAACATTGGGTGTTGCACAAGTTCTAGGTGGGTGAAAACGTTTGGCTACATTTACCAAAGGATCACCTCGCTTGACCCCACTGCAAACTTTGCTCACTCCAATATGGGTCATACACCATCAATAAGGCTATAGGGGACAATGCCTTTGCACTTGGCATTCCACCGTTCCTTGGTATGCACCTATTGTTCAATGTAGATCCCCTTCGGCCATACTTTCCACCATTGTTGGACACATCCGACATTACAAAATAGCTCACATCAACAAAGCTAAACCCAGACTGCATGGAACAGCCCACCACTGAATGGATCATGGACACACAAACCAATAACACTCACCAACAGAAGATCCAACTGTATCGGGTTGTCAAAGATGGCCAACTCCTTAACCAAGGCAAGTGGCTCACAAGGGACCAAGTTCAGCAGAAGTTTCCCCATCTCATGGAGGCACTCAATGCAATGGGGACCATTGCCTCCTAAAGGCGGAGGAATGGTCCAGGTGGATATTGGTGGCAACTCGCCTATTCCACTTAGACCCCCAACATCTTCTCTTTCAATTTTTCGGTTTCCTTAATTGTAGCACAGTTTACTATTTTTGGTAGTTTATCGGGTCCTGAACTTCCAGAGCCGTTTTGAGGCCCTAATCGATGTTTTTAGGGGAAACAGAGAGACTAGAAGCATCCCAAATTGGCCCCACCATTTTTTTTTGCCTCCACTTCGAGATCTTTGAAAGGAGGTATTATGATAGCCAAACAGAGATCGCATGCCAAAGTTACTACCCCAGGAATTTGATGTACCAATTTACCCAAACGGCGCCCACAGTTTTAACGCTTCATATCTTAGGGTTAGGTTTTTGGATGTTTAGGGTTTTCCATTATTTCTCAATAATAAATAGGCCTTTAAGCCTCATTGTAGCACAGTTCAGAGGCATGTAGCCAAGACATCTCCTCTTAGAGATAACCTACCATCACCCGAGCTATCTTATTTCCATTACATTTGTAAGCATAATTCAGTATTTTTCCATTAATGAAATGAAGCGTTTTTCTGGTGCCTCTCTATATTTATGATTATATTTGTAAGTTGTTGCATTCCTGGTTAAGTTAAGATCAGGGATTCCATACATGTACATGTGTGATGCAATATTCATGAGGACATCCAACCAATATTGGCTCGTCAAGGATGGAAAATTGTTCATCATCAACGCGCACAAAGGCAAGTCAAAACTTTCATTGGTAAGTGCTGACCAAGCCAAGAAATTGATCCATTCCAACAAGAAGTATGTTTTATTATTTTTAAGAGAAAGTCTGTCTGTAGAGGATTCAATAACAGGAAAGGAATCCTTGGAGGGGTGTACGAAGAAATATAAACAACAATTAGAGGACTTGTTACACGCATACAAAGATGTGTTCCAAGAGCCTAAAGGGTTACCACCTAAGAGAGAAGTGGAACACAGTTTCCAACTATTGTCGGACTCCCCATTGCCAAATATTGGGTTTTACAAAAAGTTTGTTATAGAAGCAAGTGAGGTGATGAAACAATTACAATAGTTGTTGGAATAGGGTGTCATTCGTCTGAGTACATCATCATGTGGGTCACCCATCATCATTGTTTCGAAGAAGGATGGGACTTGGTGGATGTGCATAGATTACAAGGTGTTGAACAAAATCACACTCAATAATAGATACCCACTTCCTGGGATAGATGATCTACTAGAACAATTGTACCAAGTAAAGTACTTCACCAAGTTGAACTTGAAGTCTGGATATCACCATGTTCAAGTCAAAGAAGAAGATACCTAGAAGATTGCCTTCAAAACCAAGAAAGATTTGTATGAGTGGTTAGTTATGACATTTGGCGTATGTAATGCACCATCTACATTTGTGAGATTAATGAATGATGTACCATGCCATTTTACAGATTCCTTTGTTATTGTCTATTTGGGTGATATACTGGTATATAGTGCTACCTGGGAGGAGCATATTTCACATTTAACGCAGGTGCTGGAAACATTGAAGAAGCACCAGTTACTAGAAAACCTCAAGAAGTGTGAGTTTGCGCAGTAGTCCCTGGTGTCTTTGGGGTATTTGATCGATGGAGGAGAGGTAAAAAAGATCCTTCCAAGGTGGAGGCCATCATGAAATGGTCAGTGCCTACTAATGTTTATGAGCTTAGGAGTTTCATTGGGGCAACACAGTAGTTGAGGAAATTCATAGCCCCATTTTCAGTGGTAGCAGCACTGCTCCATGCCATAACTACAAGTGGTAATATTTTCCAGTGGGGAAAAGGCCAGCAAAAGGATTTTGAGGAGCTAAAGAAGAAGATCAGTCAAGCACCAGTTTTGGCATTACCAGAATTGTAGCAACCCTTTGAAGTGGAGACAAATGCAAGTGGGTATGTTATGGGAGTTGTATTGATGTAGGGGGAAGGCTTGTATGCTACAATTCTAAAGTATTTCATGGGGCAGTTCTTAACTACCTACCTATGACAAGAATCTCTATGCCATAGTGGAAGCTATGAAGAAGTGGAAGCAATATCTTATGGGAAAGGAGACAATAATCCACATAGATCACCAACCGTTACAATACTTGCAGGCCTAAAGTAAGCTATAGCAGACTAAGCATTACAAGTGGATGGGGTTTTTACAACAGTTTCATTTGGTGATCAAATATAAGAAGGGAAGCACAAACAAGTTGGTCGACATGCTTTCAAGGACACCCACATCAAATATTACAACTTCGGGGACTCTTATGTACATGGAACCATTCACTCATGATGCATACAGAGAGGCATATTCAGAGAATGAAGGCTTCAAGGAGGTGTATCAGCAGTTGGAGAGTCTGATTCATGTGCACGATGGCAACAAAACCATTGAATACCATATCTAGGATGGGTTACTCTACATGTTGGATAAGCTATGTCTTCCTAAGGGTGAGCGACTTCAGCTCATTAGAGAGGCTCACACCTCCAAGATTGCAAGGCACTTTGGTGTAGGGAAGATCGTGGCTAACTTGGAAAGGTATGTGTATTGGCCCAAGATGCAAGAGAAGGTAGATAGGTTCATAAGAGGATGCATTCTTTGTTGTACCAACAAGCCTAGCAACAGGAAACAAGGTCTATATCATCCCTTACCTGTGCCTACTCGGCCTTGGGAAAGAATTTCCATGGAATTTGTGGGAGGTTTACCGATAACCAGGAAGGGACATGACTACCCATTCATGGTAGTTGGCAGGTTCAACAAGATGTGTGGTCCAGGGAAAATTTTAGGGGCTAATATACACAGGCGGGCTAATTTTCCATGCTTTTTCCAAAAAAAAAAAAAAAAATTGCCAATTTCCATTTTTTCCTAAAATGATTTGCTGAAATTTCATAATACAAAATTATTTTACCTTAAAAATCACCAAACTTTTATATAGACTAATATAAAATCATTGGAAATATAAATATTTCTACAAAAATATCACCAAACATTTTTCAGTTTGCATATTAGGGACTAGTAAGATTCGCTAAGGTTTCTAAATTTTAAGATAAACTTCCATCCTTAAAATTTTCCCTGGTGTGTTCTAATGCCTTGTAAAAATACCATCAGTGGACAAGAAGCAAAAAACTTGTTCTTTGGACATGTATGGGTGCACTTTGGAATACCAAGAAGCATCATTTCAAATAGGGATACAAGATTTCTTAGTGCATTATGGACTACAATATGGGAGAAGATGGATACAAAGTTGAAGATATCTACAACATTCCATCCACAAACAGATGGGAAGACATAAGTAGTCGACAGGACTTTGGTGCAACTTTTAAGGGGATATAACGAAAAGCATATGAATGCTTGGGATGAAAATATGGTCTATATATAACATTCCTACAACAAAGCATTCCACACTTCTACAAGAAAGTCCCCTGTCAAATTTTTTTTTTTTATATTTTCCACCTTCACCTTTGGATATTGCATATGGGAAGCAAGGAGAAGTGAGGGAAGATATTATAGGAGATACTTCCAGGGCTGAAAAAATGATAGAGAAGATCAAGTAAATCCATCTATAGGTACAAGAAACACTGTAGAAGTCACATGAGAAGTATAAGGCTAGACATGATCAACACAGAACAAAGAAATCATTCAAGTTGGGAGATAGAGTATGGTAACAGTTGAACAAAGAGAGGTTGCATGGTTCTGCTAAGAAAATCAAGGCTTTGAGGTATGGTCCCTTTGAGATACTAGAAAATGTGGGTGATAATGCCTATCGACTCAGTTTACCGCCATATATGCGCATTTACTCAGTTGTGAATGTAGAGAATTTGAAACTCTATGAGCTTTCCATGCTAGATCAAGAAGAGGAACATGTCCTACCTTCTGTGGAGGACTTGGCACTAAAGGCTTAGGCAAAGCTGATAGAAGATACAATTTTGTAGAAGAGGTCTAGAACTATAAGGCAGGGGTAGTATGACCTTTGTCAGATTGGATTGAAGGGATGACTTCCTAACAAAGCTAAATGGTACACCAGAGAGAAGGTGGAGGAAATATTTCCTTGCCTCATTCAGTAAAATATTTTGGGGATCAAAAGCTTCCTAAAATGGGGAGGTGTGATATGGATTAGATAATTCTATTTTTGTCATCCATCTCGATGCATTTGCAGTTGAAAAAATGGAGGAATCATCTCATGGGACCGTTTTTACTAGTGGGACCTAGTTTTGCAAAAACTGGGTCTGAAACCTTCCGGGGGCTTTTTGAGGCATCAAACAACACTTTTTAGGGGTAAAACTTTGTCGCTTTACCACAACACTTTTTCATGTTATTCTACACATATATATTCCCAACGATGCAAGAAACGCATCAATCAGACTCGTATGTAAAAGTTATGCCACTCATAAAGTTGACCTTCCTAGTTTCACACCTATAATTTGGGAGGATGCAACGTTAACCCCCATTATTCATGGAAAAGGGGCTAGCCACATGTTTGTGATGTAAAAGACTCCAAAAGAGTCTATATTGTATTTCTAGTTAAGAGTTGATATAGTCAAACTTAACCACTAGTAGGCCATCGGGCTGTGTTATAACCGGGCCACTAGGAGGAAGAGGCATTCCATTCTTTCGAGAGCATTTTGTTCCATATCTGAGTAAAAGATAGCTTGGAGAGATCGAAGGTAGAGCACAAAGAAAGGATTTGTGCACTATAACAACCCACAAGCCACAAGAATTACTTCTTTGTACCTGCACCCATATTTTCCAAACAGAGAAAGAGAGTGAAGTTGCCTCACCTTCTAGCTAGGTTTTCTCCCGAAAGGGTTTCCGAGAGCATATTTTATGTCTTAGGTGTGTGTGCGAGCTTATTTTTCTATTATCTATTTTTCTGCATAATTTTTGTTCGCATGCATGCACTAATTACAGTAAAATTTACAGATCTAGAGTTTTAATAAAACTGTAATAGTGTATAAATTCATAATAGTGGAATATCCACAGTAGTTTACATATCAAGAGAAAAATATTATATTAGAAACATGGAAATACTGTCACAATGATTGCTTAAAATATGTAATGTAAATCAAGGACTTTGCAATGAGTTTTCGAAATGGTGTGATTAATGGGTTAGGTGTTTTAGTTGGTCACATATTCTTCCTTCAACAATGTCCTATTCTTTTTTATGGGCATTTATTTGCTTTGTTGGTAGACTATACACATTTTCAAAACATGTGAGAGTCCAAAGTGGAGTACAAGATCATAGCTATTATAATAGTTAATACATATATGATAATAATATACATTGGTTTGCACCAATTGAATCATCCCTTATGTAATGGCTAGGACATAGCCTTCACTTTTCCTTATTTTATGAATCACAACCTGTTATCGTTGCAATAGGATGTTGTGTTACTTTAATTTTCACACAAGACACCTCATATTGCAACTAAGAGTTCAATGAAAATGGTTTCCTCATGTATCACTATGCTACTATTTACTTTGATTGGTATTATAAATTCACGTATGATTATAATATCAAAGGCATCAATGAAGGTATGAGGTGGTGATGAGCATTGTTCTAATCTAATAAACCTTAAATTAAAGTTTCAAACTTAATTATCCTCAAGAACAACTTCCACAGAAGTATCTAAACAATACATTATGCCCTCGACACAGGATGGTGGTTCAGTTCAGGTGTTAGATCCAAGTCATTTGCAAAATGGACATTAAGGAGCTGATTACCATCGGGAAAATAAATACATGTGATTTGACCTTGCATGCATACTACCTCCAACAAAGTCCAGAGCCTTCATTGCACTATAAGTTTGCCATGCCTAGTTGAAGGCCCATGCAAGGAAATTGATAAGATCAAACCCACTCTAGGCAGGGACTTGTTGCTCCGCATCCTTCCTTGTTCATACTAAAAGTGGTAACAATTGTGTATCATTATTTTTGGTATGAATAAAAGTGGTCTTGGGAAATGTGAAAAAAAGATTAACATATGACATCTTATTCATAAAACATAAATAATATCACTTATACATATCATTATCTTCACCATACTCTATATATATATATATATATAATTAATTAATTTGCGATCTTTGAATCCAAGGTTTGAAATAATTTGTTGATATGTATAAGTTAATTCGCCTCTCTAAATGGTTAACATAATGGCTATATGAAAAAATTAAGTGTATTGTATTTGATATAATTGAATTATTTATAAAATATAAAATATAAATGAATTTCTTTAAAGATTTAGTTTTTTATTAAATTTTAGATTTAAATTAAATTTAATAAAAAATAAAATTATTAAGTTAATTAATCTGAAATTTAATTTCAAAAATTGAAATCAAATTTATAAATAAAATTAAAAATAAATATTTTATTAATAAGTAATAATTAGTTTTTTTATTAACCTAATCAGTAAGATAATTAATATATATTTATAAAATATTTTTGTTAAATAACAAAATCAAATACATTATATTTGACATATTAAATTATCCATAAAATATAAACGAGCTATGTTATATAAAACTTAATTATCATTGAAATTTAGGTTTAAACCAAATTTCATTAGAAAAGGGTATCACTTCACCCCTCCATTATCTCCTTTGGTATTTTAAGAATTACTTAGGCATGTGGAAAACATGAGCCATGATTGATTTATTGTGACAGGCGCGCGCCAACACGGGCAAATCCAAAGTCCGCCCCGTGATGTATCGTGTTGGCTGCTTGCTGCACCTTCTAATTGTCCAGCTGTACACTGTTTGACGAAGACGAGACATTCTCATACGGCCATATGGACGGTACTCAGCCAACGTGTCAAATACACGTAATCAAACCCACTTTTTTTAATTCATTTATATGTTTAGTTTGTCCACGCTGTCAATTCATCATGAGTAAGAAGGGGAGGAGAACCATTTGTTTGGTGTACAGACTGCAGCCTCATCTAACTTTCTCCCCCAATTGCTGCATCTTTTTCACACACCATGATACTCAGTCTGCTACAGAGAATCTATAAGCTCTGCCAATCAAGAATTGCTCTAACAGATCCAAATCCAGAGGAGTATTGATGGCCTCACAGTGCATTGAATTTATTCACAGCTGCCATTTCCAGCTCAAAACTCAGAGTTCAAGTTCCAGAAGGCAGTCAGAAAAATCATGCAGAAGCATAACCAGAGCCTGCAGGTTGCCAGTAATTCCATCAAAGAAGAAATTCATGATTGATATACCCTCAGTCTGCTCCAACCAGAAATCTCATGACCCAAGAAGGGAGTTACAGGCTAGATTCATGCTCATCTCTTCTTTATCTGCCCCTGCAGACAGATTTTCTCCTCCTCCCACTGGAGAGAAACTTGATCAATGGATGAAACAATCAATAATTGAGGTATTTATAATTTTATCATCACTCCCTAGGAGCAACATGTTGAAGTTTATGGTTTCTTCTTCATGCTATTTGTTTAGGTTGGTCTGTTTTGTTTTTTTTTGTTAATTAAGATCAAATATTGGTATACAGAGTTTATTGTTTTGTTTGTTCATGTCATTGTTTATTACAAGGGAAACCAAACTAACATTAATAAAAACGATTTACTAATTTTCTATTTATTACAGGGGGAAACCAAACCAACAACAATGAAAACAATTTACTAATTTTCTATTTATCAAAATACTTAAAAATATGGATTCAATATTAACTATCTTATTTATGTTTATCTGTTACCGGAAATGATTTTATTGAATTCTATGAATGGTGGGGCAGATTGTGAATCATATACAAGATGCCCCTTTTGTACATTACGTGTTCGACAAAAAATCTCCATTGCCAGGGAGATGGCAGAAAGTACCTGCAACTTATATTTCCCAGGAAGGAGGAAGAGCAGAGGAGAGGTGGGGTATTCTTAGAAATTATATAGCAAATATTTGTCCAGATGGAATGATCTATGTACAGAAGTTGAATTCTGAGTGCAAATGCAAATACTGCAGTGCTCATGGTTATAGCAGGAGAGGATCAGGAGAAGGAGAGCAGGAAGAAGGCAGCACAGATATGTGGGGTTTGATCATCCAAGGTAGAGGTAGTGGGGTTAGTTGCTGTGCTTCCTATATTTTGAAAACAACAAGGTTTGTATCAGCAAATGGGTGCTGGACACAGTTCTCTCTTGTCAAAGCAAAATGCTTTGGTGAATGCCCATGTACCCAGTTCATTCGTTCATGGCTTTTCCAGTGCCACCAGGTCTGAAGTTTGATTCACCTTCATGCAATTCAATGGATCCCTTACTGTATTTCAATGGATGTTATAATGTCATTATTGATTCAACTTTTTTCTTTTTGGCAGAATAAAAGTGCATCACATGATTTGATAACTCAATGGTATATTTTGGAAAATTTTCAGTTCCTACTTAATCTAATAAAGATTACACAGGTTAGTCAGTAATTAAATATATTATTTTATTATTTCACTTACATAATCTAAATTACAAGTTGAACTAAACTATCTACAAAAATAAGTATAATATTTGTTAATAGTTTATATGTATAACAAAATTTAACTATATAAGTTTATAAATATGATATATTGATTTTAAATTATAATTTTAATTTTTTTATAAAATTTATTTATTAATATTACAACTCTGATCACATAAATATGCCAAACAATACAATACAAATTCTATTTACAAATAGTCAAATAAATAAATAACACAAACAAATTGTTAAGAGCATATCACAATGCCCATTAATTCTTAGGTTAATGCAGATCTAATGACAATATTGTTAGAGTTACGATTTTTTTTTTATTTCTTATGAATGGCTTTTATTACTAAAGCGGTCATGAATAGATTAATTAATGTATGATATTTAATGTTAAAGTTTATTATTTTTTTAATTTTTAATAGTTAAATTTTTAATTCTAAAATGGTATTTTATTTTTTTATTTCAGGGAAAGGAAAAGGAAGATTTATAGAAAAGGTTATTTTATGGTAATATAAATTATGTGAAGATGTTATAATATAAATGTGTATGTTTTTTTTAAGAAGGAATTATAAGAGACAAAAAAGGAAGGGAAGATAAGAAAGGGAAAAAAGAGAGATGAGAGAAGATGGAAAACAAGAGGTAAAAATGTAAGATTCTTTTGAAAGAGAAAAGAAAGAAACGAGAAAAGGAAAGGGGAAAAGGGAGAGAGAAAAGAATGTGGTAAAAAATGGGAGAAAAGAGAAGGGGAACGGGAGGGGAGAAGACAAGGAGAAGAATAAAATAAAGAAGAGGGAGAAAAGAAAATAGGGAGATGAAGGAGGAGGAATAGAAAAAAGGAGGGGGAAAAGAGGGAAATAAGAATAGGAAGAGGAAGAATCAAGAGTAGGAAGAGGGAGGGAAAAAAGAAGGATGGAAGAAAAAAGAATGAAGGGGATGGGAAAAGAAGAGAAATAAGAAGGGGAAAAGAAGAAGAAGGAAGGAAGGCCAAGGAGGAGGAGGAAGAGTTAAACTTTTTTCTTTAATTCTTTATTTTTCTTAAAATGATTTATCATGTTTTTACATTTTTCATTAAAAAGCATCTTACCTTTAATATAAAGGGACCTAAAAAGTATTTGTTTCAAACCTAAATTCTCCCAAGAATTTGACAAGTAGGTTCACACAATCCCTAAACAAATCTCTAATGCAAAAGACCACATAAATAATTTGAAATAAAGCTAAGAAAGTGACTTCAAAGCCATTTACATTCAAAAATGCAGCAAGAGGATCTAAAATAGGATTTTTATCCCTATTTCTTTATGACCCTCTTGCATCCTTCATGTTCAGCCCTCTTGTCTCCTTTTCGAGTTACCTTCATCCATTGTCACTGTATCCTAAGAGTGAATCCCTCTTGCATACTCCCTATGTCCTTTGATCTTGTTTATATATTTTTGGCACCCTTTTTTCACCTAAGATATTTAACTCTTTTATATTTATTATTTGTTAATTAATTCATTATTATAGAAAATTTAATAATCATCAAATTTATTAGTTATGTACTTAATTATTTCACTTAATGAACCTTGAAGGGTTACCGCAATCAATTGAATGACCCAACCCAAAACCTGTTTCTAGGAGAGGCTATAGGTAATAGGTTCAAATCTAGATGACTTCTTTAGGCTAGCTAGGTATTTTTTTATTCACAACTAAGCCTCCCTCCATTTAGATATTCTAGAGAATAAGAAAGATCCTATAAGGTTTTCCTCGGATTTATTTTTTGTTTTTACTTAATGTGTAAAACCACTAACTCTTGTCCCTTGATGTGTAACCCATATCGTTGATCCCTTGCAGGGTCTACCCCCTACTTCTTGATAATATATGGTAAAATTCATAATAACATGAATTTAGCACACCAGTAAGAAAGCATGATAATACCAATTAATATGATATAAATGCAATTTCATCACTATGTATGGATCTCATCATTTATGCACAATATGGTAACTACTCATGATTTCCAACATTTAAGTTTGAAGCGTGCTTACAACAATACTAGTTAATGAAATAAACAAAGTTTAGAATCTAGTAATGCAGTAATTCACTGAATAATACTTATAAAAATATGTCAACTTAATACAATTTCTATGCTATAAATTTTGATTTCCTAACTATGCTTTACCCATAATTTAAGTTTATTTGTTGACTTCTTGCAAAACTAAGCCCTCAAACTAATAAATAACATGATTAAAAATACCATGGCCAACAAAAGATCACAATCCATAAAAGAATCAATGATATTTTTGCTTTCTTTTGTTTTATTTCCATAATGAAATTCAATCAACAATGCAAAATGCCAACTAGTGTGTTCCCCTCTATTTTTTTCCCTTCCTTATATAAGAAAATTTATAATGAAATAATCAACGTGGATATTAGTGACCACCCACCTCTACTACTGACTCAATGGTTCTCTATCTTCTTGACAGTTTCTCTATGGTTTTTCAGGTCCCAAATTTTGATGGCCATTTTAAGGCCATAAATGATGTCTTTTGGCCATTCAAGGGGCTAAGGGTTTCCATAGCCTTGGCCCCAATCAAAAGTTGTAATCCCAGGATATTTCTTTAAAACAAGCTATTGTATGCCCCAAATGGACATTGCATGAAAAATTTATGCCCCCAAGAAGTTGAGGTACCAACTAACCACCTTGGGGTCCACAAAGCTTTTGGTGCTTTATCTTATAGGGTTGTGGTTTTGGACGTACAGGGTTATTTATTTATGTAAAATTATATTCTTTTAGCCTCTTGTAATACTTTTTTGTGAGTGTGTGTAGCTGCCATCTCACTACCTAGAGAGAGAGAGATACCATCATTCCAACCAATTTGTGTTCGACAATATTCTATTATTTTATTTATTATGAAAAGTTGGATTTTCATTGTATTATTGTGCTCTGTGCTTACTTCTTTGTGTATGTGTTCCATTTTCTTTCCTGCCTTCCATTATGTTCCTTATATAACCTAAATCAATGGTATTAGAGTAATCTTCTCATTATTGTTTCTCAATGCATGTCCACAAAAGGTCATGGTACAAAGGTTTGGGTCTTGAGATGGCTTTTCTTGGGAATGATTTCTCTCACTAACCCAAGCAACCTCCCATGACAAAAGAAAAGAAATTTGATGGTGTAGGAGATCTTGTCATGTTGTTTCTCGAGGAAGCACTTGCACAACGGAAGAATGAGATTATGGAGAATTTCACCCAGATCCTTTGATGACTAGCAATAGCAACCAAGGAACCTTCAACAAGCGGCAGTTTTGGAGGTGTGACACCTTTCAAGGTACAAATTAACTTTCAGATCTCATTATTTGAAGGAAAAATAGATGCAGATGCTTGAAATGGTTAAATCTGTTAGAGGGATATTACTCTATCCAAAAAGATTCTGGCAATAAGAATATCACTTTCATGCTCTTGAAATCCCTTACCCATGGTAAATATTAGTGGGATGGTTACTGGGAAAGGCACAATGAATATGAGTTTGTGATATTCAATGCAAGACCCATTTGGAATGTGTTTGTTGATTCCCTTAGGGAGGAATTCTACCTTGTAGGGAACTATGATGACCAATATATGATATGAATAAGTTTGTAATAAGAGAGAGAGCATATGGTGCTACAATATACCAATATTTTCCATACCTTGCATTAAAAGATGGGTATCAAAGACTCCAAGAAATACCTAGTTTTGAAGAACCATAGTAGCCTACATTAACACATCCAAACAGAGATGTTCATCTCCTCATTGGGAGTCAATTATCAATATGTTGTCAAAAGTGAGCATAAATTGAAGTAGAGGAATCGGCAGGAGTTCAGGTATACAAATTTGTTGCAACAAAAGCCTCTAAAAGGTGGCCCTAACTTGAAAAACAAGAGATAATGCAATGGAAACCAACCTTAAGAAAAATAACCCAATTCATAGCAAAGGATAGTAATGGGAACTTGAAGAAGGGCATAATTTGGAAAGTGGTGTGAGTTCCACAAAATCCCTTGGCATAACACTGATGAATGCCACTCAAAAAAAACATTGTTGGTTGAGCTTAAAGAAAAATAAGTGGGCTATGGCTCAAAATATGATTTAGAACAACATAAATGAAAGTGAATCATCGATGTAAAACCTAGTGCTACCATCGCAACCACACAAATCTAACCAGGAGAGTCAGAGGATCTTGAGGACAAGTAGTGCCTTCTCCATTCATAGATGTGGGTGAATGAGACCCACTACATTTTGATTGTTGATATTGGGAGCCAAAAGAACCTAATCTTAACTAAGGTCATCAAGAGATTGAAGCTACCAATAGTGCCACACCCCAAACTATACAACATTAGTTGGTTGAACCATGAATGATGCATTAAATGTCAACCAACAATGCCACTATCATATGGGATTAATCCATTCAAATATGAGGTATTGTATGATGTTTCCCCACTCAATGTTTGTGATGTTATTTTAGCACAACATTATAGGTAGAAAAATCAAGTTATTTATGAGTCATGTCCACCTAGTGACATTGTTTCTCTAGGGGGTAATCTCTACAGGGTACCAATGGTAGTTCTGACTGCCACAATTTCATTGATCTTGGAAAAATTGTGCTAGAAAGAAATCTCTCAGACTTAAATTTTGTCCTCTTTAAGGTTCAATCAAAAGGTGAAAGGAATATCACTGTGACCACCACATCCTCCACACAAGGGCTCTTTTCAAAACAATCACTAGTGGACAAGATTGTAGAAGCATACAAAGATATTTTCAGTTCACCCATTGTGGTGCCTCAACGCTTCTAGGACAAACACTCAATTGAATTGATACTTGGTGCTCCTTTATCTAATGACACAATATATATATGCTCTCTCTTAGAGAATGAGGAAATAAAATGTCCAATTCATGAGCTCATCCAAAAGGGCCATATTCAACCAAGCTCCTCACCTTGTGGGAGATAAATTGTTTTGGTGTTGAAGAAGTATGGGACATGGAGATTCTATATTGATTATAAATCACCAAAAAAAATCACTGTCAATAATAGATTCCCAAACCCCTTGATTGATTATATCCTTGATCAATTGAAGGGTGCCAAGTTCTTTATAAATACTGATCCAAAGTCAGGCTACCACCAAGTTCCAATTGAGAAAACCAATGTATGGAAGATAATATTGAAATATAAAGAAGGCATTTTTGAGTGGTTGGACATCTGCTCTGGCTTAACTAATTCTCCAAAAACATTCATGATGGTGATGGATGATATCCTGCATTTTTTCATGAAATATTTTATGGTTGTATAATTAGATGACATCCTCATCTTTACCAGAACTTAGGAAGAACAATTGCAACACATTTAATAGGTCCAGAGCACCCTACGAAAACTCATCAATAAGTTCAAAATAAATAAAAAATTCTCATATTTCTTTGTGGATAGCTTGCTTCGGACTGCGAAAGTCTACTTGGGTGTAAGGAGGAGTAACTATCTAATAGACTATAGCCATGTCTTGGGCTTGAGTCTCAGCTCAAGACTAGCTAGGATAATCCTGGCTAGACTGACCTCTTTCACTCAACGACGATAACATTCTCTTTCACGTGGAATTATTTCCTAGCAGTAGGCCACAAAAAACTTGAACTGAATAGGTTCCAAACATAATGTTATCGAGGCATTGCCTACACAACATTTACGAAACATATTCCTAAAACTAACATAAAATGTGGAGCTCCTATAGCAACTTGCCTATTATTTGTTAGATTGAACCCAGAGTTATACCCCACCGCCTATATGCTAGCATGGGGAGAGAAAATCCTCGCCCAACCAACCAACCAAATTCCACACCATAGAAAGGATAAGATAGAGAAAAAGTAACCAACAAAACACCAGACATTGGCTAGAGCTAGATCCTAGAGGAACAAAGTAACAACAATTGCACAGACTAAATTCATCGGAGACTTACAGCCATACCAAAGCCAATAGCTTAAAAACACCACGCACTTGACTACAACACCAAAATTAAATAAGAAATACCATGCTTGAATAATTACCTCAAAAAATCCCTTGTCAAAGATTAAGGTGATGAGATGCAGAGCTTCCTCACCAATAATTGAATATAGTGATCAACCGTCCAATCCTAGTGGGTGAAATCTTGATAGCGCTCTCTCATATTTGGGTTTGCGCTCCTCCAGATAACCTTCTAAACGTGGAAAAGACTTGAAATAATCAATTTTAAAGTTGTAAAGTTGGATAGTGGCTCGAAGGTTGGGAAACTCCATCCTCCCCTTTGGAAACTGAAAGAATTCGTGCAAGATTTCCACTCCCTCACCCAATTTCAACATGTTGAAAATAGACATAAACTTGTAAGGAAACATGCATAGCATGTCTACAACTTTATCCAAACCCATGTGCCTCGCCAATTCTCACAACCAGGAAGAACTCTCTGGAAGTGATAGAAGAGTCGAGCCATAGGATTTAAATAAATATTGCATAAAAGGTGCATGAGGGGGGTGTGTGCCATGCAACCCCCTTTCTTAATTCTCATGGAAATTGGTGGGGTGGCAGGCAATACCTTGAGAAACCTTTCACATTGTTCATCTACCCCCATCGGCTTATGACGGTAAATATGTTATTTACCTAAGTATGAATTATTTTTAAGTATTTTAATTTTGGATGGTGTTGTGGGAAAGCTTAAGAATAAAAAATAACTATAAAAATATTTAAAAGTCATGCATGGATATCGCAACCATATCAAAAAATTATGGGATAAAATATGTGAGACAATTACCCACATGGCATTATATTGTGAAAAGGTTGCAATAAGACCTTCAAGTTATGGTCCAATTATACATTTGAAAGATAGCTTTTTAAATAATATTGAAAAATAGATATTTATTTTTCAAGGTTAAACAATATAAATTACATTGGTCAACTTTAAACTAATAGTAGTCAATGGGAAAGTCAATTGCTAGAGTCTTGCCTTGGCAGGGACTAGTAAGGCCAATGTTCACCATGTGACAAAATGTAGTAATGTCATCAAATATGGAATTGGGATTTGAGCAAATATACACTATAGATATAGACAGTTGTGCAGACTATAAATCAAACTTAATTTTTTTTCTTAAAGCATAGATAAATAGTTTAAATAGTTATGCAAACTAATGGCAATGTTTGTTTGGAAAGATAAACTATATGTAGGCTACAACTAAGTAATATTTATAACATAACAAATGTGTTGAAAACTTGTTTACCTGCCAAATGTATGGCAAACAAATTTGTTTGCCATGTCGAACTTTGAATTTCCTTTATTTTGTGTTTTACATTTTGTTGTACTTTACACTTATACCATAGTTATAATACTCAATATCCATCTAATGGTTTTCTCTTGTTTCATTTGCATTACATTTTAACTAACAAAATCTTCATAACTATCATATCTTAATTTTTTTAATAAAAATGATTAAAATCAAATCAATTATACATATGTATTCCATAAATTATAAAATTAAATCAATTATTATTCTATATTTTAGAATAAGGTTTCTAGAATTTAAATTTGATTATCAATAAGAAATAGATGGATAGAATATCCACAAAATATTTATGTCGATAGGTGTAACATGTCTATCCTCACAACTAAACACATCATACAAAAAAAATTATATCACTTAAATATCCCAATTTGTTTAACAATACCATTTGACTATAACCATACATTAGTCCTACTAATATTATGGTACTCAATACATAACACTATGGTACTCAATACATAATTTATTTACATGTATTCGAAATGAATGGAATTCAATTAACTCTCATATGTATTCACATGTATCATGGTTGGTTTAATAGTTGATATTAACAACCCTTCTACCTCCATTATTACACGGGTACAAAGATTAAATACTAAGTTTAGGCTAATAGATTCGACGCAGGGTTGGAGTGAGTGCCAAGTTAGCTGACCCATATCCTCGAATCCCCAATCTGGACACTTGTGTTACCCTCCATCGTGGATTAACAATGTGTTGAAGGCCCCGAAAATCGGGTCGACAACAAAGGGGATACCCGCCCGGTCCGGACCTTGGTTGGCAGCTCCTTATCCGTTTGGTATAGCGGGTCCGACTGGGGATATGGGACCAGTTTCCCAATTCAGTGTGTGTGTGTGATAAATATGGGTGTTTCTGTTCTAAATGGAATACTTCTATCTAATCTAATGCTATGCTATTGTATTCTAATAAACAGAAAAGCATCGAAATTTATGCTAACCCGGGGTGTGATCTTTCTTCTATGCGATCTAAAAATATTTCAAACAATAAATCGTAATAAAGATCATTTAGCTATAATAAGAAAAGAATTCAATAAAGATGAAGTACTTCGTATAAGAAGTTAGACGAAACAGTTGTTAAAACTTATCGCATAAATGAGCTATTCATACACTAAACATAAACAAATAGTTATCATCGTACAAAAGTGCCAGATGATAACTCAGAAATCCATGCTGTAATATATAAACAACTGAAAACTGAATATCACTTTAACGCATAAGCAGAAATGGTTAAGAGATAAAAGTACCATTTATAACTAGTCCTACTTATGAGCTTCAAGCGACAATTGATTTATCTCTCCTTGATTTAACGTCCACTAAGAGTACAGAAGTGCAACATCAATAGCAGATATCAAATGCAAATATCAAATAAACCCTGTTCCATTCATTCACCAAAACCTCCTCTGAGGGTGCAAAAGTGCATGTTCTGAGGACAAGTTTTTGATAAATTTCTGGACCCTTCTCTAAATGCATGAGAAGGGTTTAAATACTACTAACTAAATAACTTATTTACAGAAATTGAGGATTCGGTTTAAATGACCGTCCTCTTTCTAAGAAAAACTATTTCTAAAATTAAATATACTATCTAACTATTTCTAAATCTACTCCTTAATGTCGCAAGCATTCCGTATTTTCTTGAGTAGAGTCAGCTGACTGTCTTCTGCCTTTGGTTGAGTTAAGCAAACAGAATCGGCAAGAGCTGGCATTATCTTCTTAGTAAAATTGATGATATGCTTGAGAATCATCCAATGAATATGTATCATTACCATGTATACCTGGTAAAAATCCCATTTCAACTTGGTTAACCCTTGGACTGCTTATGCTTTTCCTTCAGTCTTCTGTTTCCACTTTGCTTCTATTGCTGATTTCTTGCAATTTTTGGGGCTCGCAGGTGACTGAGTAACTATGGACCTTCCTTTTCGAACAATTTTTCTTAGCGATGCGCGATTAGCGCTAAGCGCTAGCGCTTAGGAAACTGCCTCTGTTTCTTGATCCAGGCTTCCCTGATGCGGTTTTTGCCTCTTGTGCCTTTTTCTCTCATTCGGTATAAAGCTCAAAATTTGTAAAAATAGTGATTCCGTGAGCTCTTGACCCTGAGAATTAAACTGTCTGTTTTTGGTATCAGCATCATTCAGTACCCATTCAACCATGGTTGTATATGAGAAATCTGTGATAGATGCCTCAGAAGAGTTCCGCAGCTCTTTTTCTTCCTTTAGTGGATTAAGTGTGCCTTCCAAAATGTACATTGGAGCACTGCCTTCCCTCCTCGTAGTTTTCTGCATAGTACCCTGTATAACGCTTCGTCCTTCTTTCCTGCAGTTTACATTGAGGTGGAAGTAATGATAAAAGACTAATGACACGAAAACTTTTAAATGCCAAAGATATGCAAAACATGCCACCTTACGCGAGCTATTTCTTCGAAAAACACAACACCCTACTTCATTAACAACTGGCAATAACTCATTAACTCGCATTAAAATACATGACCAACTTTTGGCTGAAAAATTTTTCTCGAATAATGAGCCAAAACCAACTGCGATGGAGGGGTCCCGCGATTTTGCTTTGCGATGTCGCAGATCGCAGTATCACAATATCGCAATATCGCAATGTCATCGTGTTGTTTTTTATCGCAAGGTCGCAGTATCGCAACTTTGTGGTATCGCAGTGTCGCAATGTCGCAGTATCGCAGTATCGCAATATCGCAATATCGTTATAATCCTTGTGTAATTCATGTGATTTTTGCGATGTGCGATATGCGATATCACATATCAGCGATTTTTTAAAGTTTTTCAATGTGAATGTCTCTTCAGTGTATGCGATGCGATGAGGTGTCGCGTCGCAATCTCGCTTTTGTCATTTTAACTCATTAGAAGGTGTATCCTATCATTCTTTGCGCGATGCGATATCCTTTAAGGAGTGAATTTAATTTTCTTCATTATGAAACTTAGGTTTTTTAGACTTTTCAAGGTATTTTCCTAATTCCATGATGTTGTAAGTTTCATCTAAAAAAGAAAATGTAACACTAACTGATTTTTTGATTTTTACTGAGGGTCCCCACTTATTTAGTATTAACAATAATACTTCATAAGGAGGGGGGTTGTTGGTGGCTACAACAATTGGCGATTCACTTCGAAGAACCAGTTATCTCTGTATTTCTATTGAACCTTTTCAGCTTCCAAAACAACAATTTTTTCAAAAAATTAAACTTTATTATGGAAAGATAAAGTACATTATGCTCTAACCTGTCAATGACATTTTGTCTCAGCTATTTTCAACTTTGATTATTTGTTGCCTCAAGTTAGTCCTTGTGTTTACATTAGTCATTACTTGGTCTGTAAAGATAAAACAAAGTTTTCTCTGTAAAACAGTTTGAATATATACTCATTTGTCGTAGGTAGAGCCTCTGCTGCCAGCAGGCGTTCATAGCCTTGACAGGGTTACCTTTTACCCAGCAATGATCCTGTATCCTACTTAAATAAACCTACAACTCTCAAAGAAGAATCCACATCTACACTTATTGCTTTGATTTTTTCTTTTTATTCTTAAAGAACAATGTCTTGGTTTAGTGGCCAATTTATGACACAGTCATTCACTTGATTTATAACTTTGTTGAACAAGCTGGCTCGTGATGAGACCCCTTGCCTCTTGATTGTAACAATCTTGAGTCATTGCCCTGTT